>OV049924.1:395150700-395408915 GCA_920104205.1 Eupeodes latifasciatus
AACAATTTGCTTAGAATTACGGACTCTATTTTATATTTTTATTTGATGTAAGGGTGTGTGTAGTTTTGCAAAATTTTACAAAAAAAATTACAAAAAATATGCCCCTTTAAATATTCTAAAAACAATCAAAAACAAGGTTTTTAACGCTAGGTAGAACTCAAAATATCTCTTAACAATAAAATATATGATGATTTTGAAAAGCACAATATTTTCTCTTTTGGATACAATTTAAATCATTTTAGTATCTTACTTAGTTTCTGGAAATTATCATTAGTTATGAGCCTTTATCTGACTCCATTTGCAGTTTTGAGCAAGCTTTGATTTGGAATCCAAACTATAATTGTAACTATATGTATTTGCTCAAGTCTTAAAAATACAAAACATACTTTTAAACCGTTTTCCATTTTCTGTTGATAACATTTTTAGCATAAATGGTTTAGCGCTTCTTTCAGATTTTTGTAAGACTGGTGAAATCTAACAACTCATGAAGATTTTTTGAATATTATGAAAAATAATATAAATATTTCAACTGAATATTCAAGATAGATTTGGAAAACCATCAAGGATTTTATACTTCATATATTTTATTTAGATAGCCTTAAAAATTCTTGTACACATGTGTTTGGAATTTTGAAGTCGGATTGGAATTGAGGCCATCAAAACCCAATGGAAACGAATTTACTCAAAAACAAACCGATAGATTTGTTTGAAATGTTCTCTAAATTGTAGGTTTTAACTTGGATTCTTTCAATACTAAAATATATTTTTGCCGGTATTTTATTTAAGAATTTTCTCAGGACCTCATGAACCGATTGCAATAATTTTTTTTCTGTACAAGCTCTTATATTGACTAAATCATATTTGATGAACAAAAATATCATTTTTGTTTTGGGTTTTTAAAATAAGTGTTTTTAAATTTGATATCTCGAAAACGGGTCAACAGCATTTTACGAAAATCAAATATAAAATGTATGTTAATATGTTCAGAATATGTATCTTTTAAACTAAAATTGTAAAATTTTATGTAGGAATATGTAACAAATGAAAAATTAAGGTTTTTTTGAGAAATTAAATGGTATTTTAATTAAATTTTTAAATTATTAATTCTATTTTTAAACAGACGTACTCTTTGGCTACAGGAGCAAGTTGGTGTGAACCAGTCGTACATTTTATTTAGTTTTAATTTTAGCTTTTACGGGTTTACATAAAATATATTAAGTTGTATGAGAGTTCTATATTTAAATGATAAGAAAACAACGTAGGTTTTTTATAGAACAACTTTAAAATTATAGGTCTTCGAAATTTCTAAAAGTTGTATCGAGACGGAAAAATGTATTAAATCGTAATCAATTCCTTATTTAGTTCGATATTTTAATTTATATCTTGAAAATTTTACTTTTTATTTAAATAAACTTTTAACTGTTTACCCGATTCTGAAAAAAGGGGACACTATAAACTGCACCAACTATAGAGGCGCACCAGTCTACTTTACATCGCTTACAAAATCTTCTCTGCTGTACTATGTGAATGTCTAAAGCCCGTCGTCAACAACCTGATACGTCCTTTTAAGACGACTGTCAAGTTAGCACTACATTTTTCGAAATTTTAAAAACTGAGTATGCAGTTAATTGTAGCTTTTTTGTTGTAAATTAGTTGTGGAAAAAAAAATTTGTAGCTCGACGATTTTTCAAAAAAGTGGTATGTAGTGCTAGGTTGATATCAAGTTAGCACTACACTTTTTGATTTTGTTAAAACTAAGTACGCAATTAGTTGACAATTATTTGTTGTAAATTAGTTGTGGAAAGAAAAAAAATTCCAAAATTTTTTTTTACCTTGATTTTTTTAAAAAAGGGGGGTATGTAGTGCTAACTTGACACCGTGAGTCCACGCATAAAACAAGGATATTCGAAAATGTAACGATGCAATTAATTGTAGCTTTTTTGTTTAAAATTAGTTGTTTTTTAAAAAAATCAAGGTAAAAAAAATTTTTGGAATTTTTTTCTTTCCACAACTAATTTACAACAAATAATTGTCAACTAATTGCGTACTTAGTTTTAACAAAATCAAAAAGTGTAGTGCTAACTTGATATCAACCTAGCACTACATACCACTTTTTTGAAAAATCGTCAATCTACAATTTTTTTTTCCACAACTAATTTACAACAAAAAAGCTACAATTAACTGCATACTCAGTTTTTTAAATTTCGAAAAATGTAGTGCTAACTTGACAGTCGTCCTTTTAAGTGCGTTTTTAGACTAGGAAAGTTCACAGTCGATCAAATATTCATATTATGGTAGATCCTAGAAAAAACCCAAAAAACACCATCTCCTCTTTGATTTAAAAGCCACAAATGATAGATTCTACAGGGACGGACTGTGTAGAGCCATGTCTGATTTTTGCATCCCTGCCAAACTCGTCCGTTTGTGCAGGATGACAATGGAGAATTCACGCTGCTCCCTTAAGGTTGAAAACAACTTCACAGAACCTTTCAAAAAAGGCTTTAGACAAGGTGATACGCTGACATGCGATTTATTTAACATCGTACGTGTAGGAATAGTACAAGGCTCCCACGTCAAAACTATCTTTCAGAAAATCTGTCCAATTTCTAGCATATAAATAATAATAATAATTACTAATGACATTGACATAATCGAAGGAACTCAGTGTGATGTCAATGGGGCTTTTGTGAGTATTGAGGCAGAGGCGGCAAAAATGGGTTTAACAGTTAATGAGGGCAAAACAAAGTACATGCTGCCATCAATAAAGGACCTACAACACCGACGTCTCGGTCAAAACGTCACCATCGACAGACGTAACTTTTAGGTAGTTAAGGACTTTGTCTACCTTTGCTAACCGCTGCTTCTTTGGGCTAAGGAAGCAATTGGGTAATAAAGCCGTTCCTCGAGCGACCAAAGAGTCGCTATAAATATAAGACCCTTATCATGTCCGTCTCACTATGTGGTGCAGAAGCATGGACTATGACAAGGATCACCTTGGGTCGTTTCGAGAGAAAAGTTCTTCTCTTGATTTACCGTTCCGTATGTACGTCTACTGTATAGTATTAGCTCCTAGTTAAATCTATAACATTTTAAACAAAAATTAAAAATATGAAACCTTTTGACCAAAAAACCATCGAAAAATTGAGTAACAAAATTAAACTTTTTGTTCTGAGGAGTGTCAATTTACAATTTATTAACATTTTTATTATGTTAAACACATACACATCGTCCATTTCAAATCACTTTAGTTGCAGTGAAATTGCCTCCAATTGATGCTATTTCTGTGAGGTCCTTGACATACCGCAGTATAACAAGTAGATAATACTATTCAAAACAATTTATCCTCCTCGATTAGAAAAAACCTCAAAAAACGGTCAAAATTCGCGCAGTTACATGTATCGCCCACTTAAACTTCCACGAAATGTTAACAATCTTTTGTATAAAGTAAATTAAATTTAAAAATTAAATTATTGTCTAGGTTTTAATCTTGTATACAAGAAAAACTACCGTTTTTATTTTTATACACACTTGAAAACATATCAAAAACGTCGTTTTTCATAGTACATAACATAATTAATAACATAATAATAACATAATAATAATAATAATAATTGTATAACATAATTTTAAAGTTAATGTAATTCTTTTTTGTTCGTAAGCTGCCAAATATTTGGTTCACTTTTGTTGATTTATAAAACGGTCGTTATTTACATCTTGACGGATTTCTGAAAGTCCTTTCAACCCATTTCGATATTAGGGCTATTTAACACGTCTCAGTCCTATGGTGAGTCGCTATTTTTTTGTTAATATAAAGTTTATTTTTATTTATTCATATTAGACTTTGATTAGTTAAAATGTAGTTTGGTGATATTCGAAATTACAAAAAAAAAAAAACATTAGTTCTGATTATAATCTCAAATGTCGTCTTTTTCGTTAGTCCTATGGCGTCAGCCCTGTGTCAGGTATATTGTTATTGTTCTTCATTTCATGGTCATTATTACTTTTGAGATGAATAATGTTTGTTTATATTTTTTGTTGATTACTTAGAAATATTTAGTAAAACTATGTGAAAGTAGTAAAAGATAAGTGAATAAAGTTACGTTAAATGTCAAAAGTCAGTTTTGAAAACTGATATAGTATTTTCTTCCAGTATTACATGTTAATAATTATTTTTAATTGTTACCAAGTGATTTTAAGTGGTCATTATTAAATCCTAAGAGATTTTTACTAATTTGTATTAAATTTCATTATAATACTTTCAAAACTGTGTATAACATGTATCAGTACTATGTTACCTCGTCAGTCCCCTGGCAGTCAAATTCTGAAATTTTTAAATATCTTACAATGTCCGATTGGTAACAATATATTAATTAGATTAGCTATCATATACACCCGAATTTGTAGAAGTTTGATTTAATAACATCCTCAAAAGTTACCCAACTTTTGTATAATCACCCATTACTAACCGTGTACACAAAATTCACTTGAAGTCGATATCTCTGCTAATTCTTGAGACATGGGGGACGAAAATAGGTATTACGGAAGTATGGGGTCGAAACGTCAAGAATTGGAGTTATTACAAATTTTATACAGTTCTATTAATTGAGTTTTCTGATACTCGTTATATAGAAAACCTATAACATTAATAAGGTAAACTATAGTAAAACTTTTAGCAACAAAATTAAAAGAGTTGTATTTGCTTACGGTCTTATTTCATTGAGATTACAGAGTTATATTCGACTAGAAGTGGTTCTATGTGTTTGTTAATTTGCATGCATTTTGTATCAGGTCCTTATGAACCCTAAAAGCCTAATTCTTTCTATTGAATTAAGGTTTTAAGGATCGCTTACTTATAAATAGATATAAACACTTAAATCAAATTCCCTAATTACCAAATTTTTCCTTATTCGAAACCAAAATTTACTTAATCATTCAACAAATCATCACTAATAATAAATTACGACATATACCTAACTATTTTATGCAAATTTATTTCCTTTAATTTGCCAAAAAGGCAGATGTTTCGTCACAAAACCAAAAATAATAAATTGTGTTAACTTTATATAGAGAGTACCTAAATTCATTTTAATGTCCACACATCTTGAAAATTCAAAACGCTTTTTAATATCCGCTGATGATGATAAAAATTAAACATCAATCGTCATCATCGGTCGATTAACAAATTATCTGGTAATCCATTAAAAACTAAATAAAAAAGAAAACAACATCTCTCAACATTTCTATTTCCCATTGATGATGAGAGCATCAATCTATCTTCTAAACAATTCTCATTTGGTAACCAGAAAACAAACATCGGCATATCAACAAAAACAACAACAACAGCAGCAATAACTTGGGGGCCACCCACCAAGTCTTGTAGATTCATTTCTATTGAGCTGAGCGAGTTAAGGTAATTCAAATCGAATCAACTCTCGTACCGTATAAAACACAAATTCCGAAATAATTAATTCCATTATACACTTTGCATCCCGCCTACTTTCGAAACATAAACTCGTACCTTCCTATTTTCAAAAATATGTGAGTTTGTTTACATAAACGTTTAAAATGCGTGGAGGCTAAAAATCATTAAAAAGTTAAAGGAAGTCTAATTTTTGGTGCTTGGGCTTCTTACGTTTTTGATATTGGGGATGAAGACGCCGCCGACGCCGCCGCCGCCGGTTCTGCCACCACTATATGCACTACGCCTAGAGAATAATCTGTTGTAAGACTTCCTAGAAAAGGATTTGATGCGTCTAATTGAGGGATCTGTTCACGCATAAACTCTTATCCAAACAACTTAATATCAGTTCACTAAGAATGTTGGTGTGTAGCGTGCGTGCCAGCCACTCCCGTGAATCCAAAAGAACAACAAACCATCATCAGGCATTTAGTTTAAGTGAACTTGAAGACCTGAGAAACCAAAGGCCAACCGAAATTCAAAAAAATAAAGTGTATTACTCCTGAATTACTAGAAAAATAAAAGCGGACTGGGTTATAGTATATACGTATAGCGAAGGTACAACATCTGGGGAACAGATTTTTTTAGAAATGACTTGTTTCTGTTTTTTGTCGTGATGATGATGTATTGGACGTAGGTTGTATTGTTAATACCATTAAATTAAATTAATCTTTATATCTCGAGTTTTTGTAAACAAAACAAATATATTAAAGTAAGATTTAGTTTTGAGGTGAAATACACTCACTCCAAAATTTAAATATAATTTTGTTTTTTTTAATTTTGAAAAATACTACCTTCATCAAATTGAAACTTACAATAATAAAATCAGATTATGGGGCTAGTATGAATGTATCAAGGTTGACAACAAACCACTCGTTAATTTTAGGACACCCTTTATAAAAAACTTTGATTTATTGATCTTCCAATAAGGAGATTTAAAAGTTACCTGGTGATGGTGGTCATATTATTGCAGCTTGATGTTCCAAGAATTGATCTGTAATTCAAAAATTCTACTTTTTAAATAATCAAGTTCGAGCAATGTTTCGCGTACTTCGGTACTTGGTTATATTTTTTGTTTGTTTTGTGCACTCTAATAGGGGTATCCTTAAAATGATGATGATAATGATAGAAACTGGTCAACATTGGCATCACAAGAAGGAAAACCAAAGTGGGATTAAATATGCCACATTCTTGATGTTTGGCTGAAAAAGAATATCTATACTTCACAGAACATTCGGAATTGAGCTCAAAGGTAAATTGATGGACGCTTTTAGTAAATTGAGTATTAACGAAGAATTGTTTGCGGGGGGAGGGGAAAGACGCAAAACATATTTTTTAACTACCTATTTGGAAATTTGAGTATCCTGTTTCAATCAACGATCAAAACATTGTAATCTGTGCGAAAGATTTTCCAGTAGAATCCGGGAGACTCGACTTGTGTCGTTCGCAGGCAATTGTTCATCAGGCTTCCGTTGCCAATGTAGATTGTAGATGCCAAGGTCGATTAAACTATTATTACCAAATGACCTGAATTGAAATTTACGGAGATCAACGTAATGTGATTTCAACTAGACGATGATTAAGTTGCACACAGTTTAGATTACAATTGAAATTCTATATACCCTTTCGATTTAAGGACTTTTTATAGTCATCTCACGTTAAGGTGACGTTTGACTTCTACCATTAAAAAAAAAACACGAAAATTGGGGATGAGTCGGTTATTTGCCCTATCTTGGCTCTGAACTAGGGCTACTTTCTTTTAGGTTTTAAAGGGTATTTTATTATTGTTACCTTTTTGTCAAAACCCCTCTCAAAGTTTATTATTGTCAATCCCTCTTGTGGAAATTTAAATTTAATAATACCAACTTAAAAATCTAGTAGTACCCGTGGCATGATGGTTAGTGCGTTGGACTGTCAGTCTTTGACTTCCAAGCAGTGAAGAAGTGTTTTTATTTATATTTATTTCTAAGTTAAATAGCGCAAGTTATAAATAAAGTTGGCAGTTTGCCACCGCCAAAAATAACAAATCGATAGCCCAGTGGAGGTGGCGTTCAAAAGTCAGCAGGTGTCGATGGTATATCCAACGTTGTACTAAGAAATTTACCGATGGAGGAAATTGACATTAACACCACACTCTTCAATAATGCACTGAATAATGCATATTATCCAGTGTATTGGAAGACCGCTGTGGTTCATCCTCTCCCGAAAAAGGGAAAGGACAACTCCAACCCGTAAAATCTTCAGTCGATAAATCTTCTTCCGAGCATCAGCATAGTGTTCGAAAAAATCATTAATAGGGCTCTGACTAAGTGGGCTGCGGACAACAAAATAATTCCGGATAAACAGTTCGGGTTCAAGGCGGGTCATGACACAATTCATGCTGCGTCTAAACTCGTTTCTGATATTCAATGGAAAAAATCAAAACAACTTTATGAAATGCTTAATATAACTTCTACCAGAACATTCCAAATTAACAATGGTCTTCAACAGGGAGCGGTGAATTCGCCGATAATAAATAAATGTCCAGAAGTCGGAGACAATTCTGTTCCGGACTCCGTTGGCTAGGGCCACGAGGGATACGTGCAAGAATTGGCGCAAGATGGTCATCGTTGATCTTCACGGACAGCGATTTGCGAGCAAAAGTGTAGTGAAGTACCTCGGTATCTGGTTAGATCAGTATTTATATTTCGACAGACATATAAATGCTGCTCTGACCAGGGCCAGAGGAGCCTTCGCTCTAACGAAACGGCTGTTTTTTTAGCAGTCGGCTTCACCCCAGAGTGAAGGTTATTTGCTACATGGCCCTCATACGGCCGATGATCGTTTATGGTTGTCCTGTGTGGTTCAACGTTGCCCCTTCCCAAATGGAAAAGTTTCGGGTGTTCGAGCGCCATGCAGTGTTTACGACGCTGTACCGGCTTATGTATGTATATCGAACAGCCGAATCTTCTTACGTGCATTACTATTCCAACGAGGGCTCGAATCAACAGAATTGACAATTTCGTGGTAAAACTTGTTCGAGGTTTTCGGTGCGTTTTATCCGAACGACGAGTATTTTGAAAGTGCACGCTTGAGCGGCTTCATCCCACCAGAGGCATTTCCTTTTTCGATAGATGCGGTCTGATACAGGATAGATTGGCAGTTCCGCTAATCTACCACGTCAGACAACGAACCGTGGATAGGTGACTCCTGTACAATCGGGACGTCATGGCACAAGGCGGAGCAGAGCTCCTTCGGTTCAGTAGGGCTGTGTCCGAACGGGGCCGAACTGATAGGGTGAAGCAGGAGAATCAGTTTTGGTGGCTTCAATCGGCACTTGATAGTGGGTAATCGGGATGGGGTTTTAAGCCTTGGCCGGCTTACATACTTGTTTTATAGTTTTAGGGTTTAGTTTTAAGTAGAATAGGCATGGTGGCACAAAAAAAATAATTACAAAAAAATAATAAAAAAAAAATAAAAAGAAAAAAAAATAATAATAAAAAAAACATGGAATAAGGAAAAAAAAAAGAAAAACAAAAAATGTTATTTAGTTAGATTTGCTGTCATGAAAAAGTGCTTTCTCAAATTAGTCGTTCGGATTCGGCATATATACTGTAGGTCCCCTCCATCCCTGCAATTACTCGCACACAGGAATGGTTGAGAGTTGTAAGTCACTAGGCCCTGGTTCTCTACGGATTGTTTGTGCACCTATTCTTTTTTAACTTAAAAATCTACAGGAACCTATAGCTTGATTATAAGAGAGAAGTTTTGTCATGTCATGTCATTGTTCTTTATTATTATAAACTAACAATGATTTTTTTTTCTCGAAGACAGAAGTATACCGTTTTGACATGATTAAAATGTACAAATCAATATCGACATCCAAAAAATTTCGAAAATTCAATAATTCGAATACGCCCAAGAAAATCAAGCACACCCTATAATCCATATTTTTATACCAGAATACTAAATCAACACTGATATGTATATTGTTTTATTCCCTTCGCATGATCTTCAACAAGCATAATAATAATGTTCATTTCTATAATATTTTCGAGCAATTTTGATTTGATAAGCTGATGTCAGCTGCCATACACCATCGATCAGCAAATCCACAAAATCTTAAGTAAAACAATCAATGGCTGCAACACCAACAAACCAATGACCAATTGAAAATAATCATTAAATGCCTTCGGATAACAATATTCAGCAGCGCATCAGTATATACTCGTAATTCATCTCTCTAGCCGGATCATCATCACGATTCCATGCTTCATGCCGCATCCATCAGCTCGGTGCAATCATCAGTACCTATATTATGCATTTCGAGTCCCGGAGTGGTAAGAAAATCAAACGTTAGCTAGATTAAGCAAATAAACATTATTGCAACATGTGTCTGAATGCGGAATGTTGCAAAATTTTGAAATTAAAAAAAAAAAGAACGAAATAGTTTTCCCCCATCATCGTTCGTCTAAAGTCAGCTAAATATTTGGATGTCTTCCTTAGAGAGGAGCGACGCGACGTTGGACCTACCTTATACTCGTATTTTGAAAAACGAAAATTAAACTACAAAAACACACATAAATGCGCTTCGAAAATGTTTTCTTAATCACCTAAGATTATTTCCTAAGGCCAACATCCGAATCCGAATCCAAATCCGAAACGGAATAAAACAAAAATAGATAATGTACCAAATAGCACCTATAGTTGCTTTTAAGTGTTGATTGTGAAATGTAAACAGAAATATTGTTAAAAATCGATTAATATTGTTTTTTTAACTGCAGATGAAATAATTAATGGCTTTTTCTCCAAGAAACAAACAACAATTAAGTCAATTGTTAATATTCAAAGAAGAAGAAGACGAATGATGTGGTACCTACAGTTACAGATATCTAAATAGTCAGATACAAAATTACTCGATTGTGCTCGTATAATGTATCTCAAAGCTTTCAACTCATAAAAAACACTAAGTATAGATAAACAAACAAAAATCCGTTTTTCTTAATGGATTGCTCTTAATACTTAGCGTAAGTTAAATGTTCTTGTTTAGTGTCAAACGGCTGACAAAAACATAAACATTTAGGATGTTTTTTGTTTTGTGTTGTTTTTAAACTAAATCTATAAATGAAATGAAAGTTTACACGAAAAAAGTGAAATCTTTTCACGGTAACTCATAATAATTTATATTTTACGATCAAGAGACATGAATGATTGTTCCGTTCTTTAAAAAAAAATTTAATGAAAACAAAATTCAAGGAGAAAAAGTACGTCTTATTATACGCATGCATTAAGAACTTCTATAAATATCACGGGGTGGCAAGGACCGCGGGGCTGTGGAAGCGGAAACAAAACAAATTACCTGTTGCTATGTTAATTTGCTCCTTTAACTCTTTTGTGTAGGGAAATATTTAGTTCTTAAATCTAGAAAACCTTCTGACTAATTTGAAGTTTTATATGAATCAATGGATATTGCAGGAATGATTTTAACTCGTGTTTTAAGCCTTATATTGATTTTTCTTATAAGGACTTGTCAAAAGCCACATATTATTAGTTATTGATTTGTAGAACAAAATATTTAATAATTCGTTTGTTGATATTTATAAAAATTCACGGGTCCGTAACGTGTAACTATGCGGTTACCAAATGTATCAATTGTGGCAAGATCTGAGTGGCATGTTGTGACGGATTGTTGAAACATAACTCGATTATTAAAATTGGGATCAACTTCAATCTTATTTAGGGTCCATTCACCAAATATTCACTTCTATCACATGGATAGGGACAAGTTTTTTTCGTGTTTTATTTGCCGATATTTCTTAAAACCTTAGGTTCTTTTGGAAAACCCCAAGTGTGGAATGAATAAGGTATGTATTTATATTTTTATATTGCAAGAAAACATTTTTGGTAAGTTGATAATTACAAGTTTTATGACGATTTTTCCAAAGAAGGTCATTAAATGCACCTGTTTTTTTGTGTCACATGAATAGGCATATGATCTAAATTTCCTAACTGTAAGTCCCCTTAAATTAAGGAAAATACTAGTTTTACTGATTGGATTTAAATAATTTTTAGTAATTGTGCTTCCTCCTGTTTTCTAAATTACTTCAAGTAACCTGTGGTGTATTAATTCTTAAAAGCCATACCCACACGTTTTTGATGTTCAGGTCAGAAGAATATGGGGGCCATGGTAATAAGTTCACATTTTGCCCCTGAATCCTGTTTTTTTGTTGTCCGTGCGGTATGTATTGGTATATATTATCTTCTTGGAAAGTCCATCCTTGTCCATCAAAAAATTCAAAAAACTGCTAAAAAGCTCGTTCCAGAATCAATTTGTAAGTAATTGCCGTCATTTTGGAGCTTTAAAAATCCAGCTCCATGGTCCCGTACGGGTGATTGTTCCCCATACCATTACACCACCTCCTTTGCTGTACCTTTTTTCAAGATAGAATTCTTCCTTTCTTAAATTATGGTAGCAGCTATATCTATCAGGCCCGTCCAAATTAAATTTGTTTTCATCGGAAAAGACGACGGAATGCCAAGCTCGATTCCACATGATGTGATTTGCTGCAAAATTAAGGCGTTCTCTCTTGCGTACAGCATTCTATGGTGTTTTTTTTCTAATTTTTTGGTGTATATGGTCTGCTTTCTGTATCACCGAGCAACAGTCGATCTACTAGCATTTACCCCAGCTTCTGCCTTGATTTTACTAATGGAAAGCCTTGAATTTGAAGTCGCTGTCGCCCACCTTTACTGAAATGATGTGGCTTTCTTGAGTCTTCCTTTGTGGTTTTTTCCTTACCTCTCTGGGTCCTTGAGGTAGGTAGTTGTATACAACATTTGAACTTCTTCTTAATTTTGCTGGCTATAAAATTTATGGTTTTGCAGAGATACCGATAAGCTCGAATTTGGCCTGTTTCCACGTTGGTTAGACCCTTACCTCTACCCATACTTCTTGATTCTATCAAATAGTTTGCAAGGTTTTCCCAAAAAACCTAAGGGTTTAAGAAATATCGATGAATAAAAAACGAAAAGAAACTTGTCCCTATCCATGTGACGTTAAGTGTACAATTGTACATATTTAGATGTCTAGGTTATCATGTGGCTTAAATTCTTGAATACTGGATTTTAGTCAAATTTCTTTTAAGCTTTTACCAACAATTTTTAATCCCGACTAAAGGGAACTATATGACAAGTATTGCATTTGTAAAAAATGTCTAAATCGAGATTTTTATGAAATATGACATCGTTATGGCAGAGAATTCAAAAAAAATACGTCCCGCGATTCCATCCGTCTGTAAAAGAAAATTGTTTGTCTGTCTGTCTGTCCACGCCCCTACATTCTAAACCGCATTGAGTCGAATGTGGACAGGAAATTAAGGTTTCAAATAAATTCGCATTAAGTGTTTTTTTTTTCATATTTTTTAAGACCATAAAAATAACAGTAGTTCCCATACAAAATTTTTAGGCAAAAATCGAAAACTCGATTTTTATTACATTTTGTTTTTCTTAATTTTAAATTTTCTCAGCAACTATAAAGAAGCGATTTAATTATTCTTTCCGAACGAATTCTTTTATTCTCTAATTTATGTGTGATCAGAAATGTTAAATTTTTCTTTTGGGATTTTTAAAAAAATATTTAATTATTTTTTTTTCATAATTCAATGTCTCAAAAAGGTGTCAACATTTTTTATAGAAATTGCATACCAAAAATATTAAACATTTTTTATATGTATAAAAAAATAATTTAATTCAATTAATTTAATGTCAATCAAAACAATTGATTATTGCAAAAGGTAGAGGATAAAAAGGGCTAGTTATTTTTCTGTTCATTGGAAGTTATATGATAATCTATTTGATTTATGGAATTGAAAATTTTGACGCCTTTCGATTTTTATAGTCAAATAAATTATTAAACAAACAAAACCATTTTGAAAAAATATTGCGGTTTTTTTTTATTAGAGCAATTAAAAGAAGTGAATACTTTGTCGTTATATATTTTAGTGATTAGTGGAAGTATAGTTTTCCGTCGGCTTTTTTGTTCACTGTAATTTTCGCAATGAAACAATTGAGTTACATTAACTTTCCCAACGTTTCGACAGGGGTTGCTGCCTTCTTCAGGAAGTGGAAGTGGAAGCGTGGAAGTTCTACAGCCAGAGAAACATGTTTCCAAACGATACACGTTAGAAACATTACATATTCTCAATAACAAAAACAACATGAACCGAAAACAAGACACACAAAACATTTCTGCTGTATATTGCTCTCTTCTTTCTTCTTAAATGTAATTTTAAAAAATTACAGTGACCAAAAAAGACGACGGAAAACTATACTTCCACTAATCACAATTATTACACACATTGGTTAATAAATAAACTCAGTTATACATATATTTTAGTGACTGGGAGTGAATTCAAAAGTATTTTCCCAGAGATAATATCATTTAAAAAAAAAGGTGTATTGGTTTTAGAATAACCAGACTTAGTTTTAATTTAGGTAGAACCGTGTTTAAAGCGATTCGAATTATTCTATTTTCTTAACAAGCTCTTATTGTGTAAATGATGATCAAATATTTACTTTCTTTTTTTTTAATTCGATATCTACAAGTAAAACTTTTGTCAAGTTTTCTTACAATATTCAAGTCTTAAACATATATAAACAAGCACGAAATAAGATAGTTTTGAGCTAAAACTGGATGTTGAACCATCAATAACAACAACATTAAAAATTGCGTTGTTTGTTTTTTTTTATTGAATAAAATAAAATACAAAACTTTATGTACATATGTTGTTATTGTTTAAGTCTAAATTGTAGAATTAAAGTTGCAATCTGCAAAAAAAGGGAAATTAATTAGTTAAAGCCAACATAAGGGTAAATATACATACAAACCATTGGGTGTTGGGCTTGCGATTCAACAAAGAATGTTGGTAGGTGTCCCACGGAGCCCCGGTGACAATAGTTAGTGAATAAATCTGTAAAAACACATAAGTAAACAAATTTAATATAATAATATATTTAGTTAATGAACAATTAACAAAATAAAACAAAACACAAAATATTTATAACACATTTGTGGACAAAACTTTGTTTTCGTCTGGAAAACACAGGTTATAATTATAACCTATAAAACACATCACATTATTAGACAAATAATAACACGAATTTTATAATTAACGACAAATAAACACTTGATTTACAACTCTTTAATTAAATACACTAAATTTATTAACAAAACACAAAAAATTTCACAAAATCAAACAAGAAATTGGCACAAACGTCATTTGGTCATGCGCACATAAGAATATATCAATTTGACAAGTAAACTTTAAGGACCGAACAAATTGAAGATGTTCAGTCAATTCACTTTTTCACGCCGAAATCAATTTTAAGAACATTTTGTTAAATTAATATTTAATTTTAAAGATATTTTGAATTTAAATTTTTACATTTAACCCTAATGATAGAAAGGGACAAAAAATAAGTAACAAGGACAAAATGGCAGAAACAAAGCTGCGCGAAAATTATGAAGCAAAAAGACAAGTGCTGCCAAAATTAAAATTGCTGGCATAAATATTGCAATTTATTCACCACAATGCCATTGGTATATTCATTATTTGGCATGATGAATATCCAAAATAATAGAAATAGACAAATTCAAGTGAATTTTAGATCTTAACTCACCATAATCAATTATAAAAGGTTGTAATATATGTCTTTTTATTATTTATTTCATGTGGTGAGTTTTCATATGCGAAAATTTTGACATTTGGTAGCACTCAAATGAAGCGCGGGAAGCATTTTTCTGCGCGAAATGGGGTATAAAAGGCCGGAAAAATCAGCAATCAGCCTCTTTGAGTTCCAGAAGCAGTCCAGAACATCAAGTCCAAGTAAATCAATTTGAAATTGTCCAACGATCTATACGTTGAACAAATATATTTTGATACCTTTTTTTTTATATTAACATATAATTATAAGTAGTAGAAGGGAAAAATCAATTTTGAAATCGATTGATGACTTTATACGTCATTCGAATATAATTTTGATAAAAAACCCTTTTAGAAATAATTGAACTAACTTGTTTATTTAGAATATCAAAACTTTCGATTGGAACTCGTTAGACGGGCATATACGTCAAGCGAA
This sequence comes from Eupeodes latifasciatus, assembly GCA_920104205.1. Lineage (NCBI taxonomy): Eukaryota > Metazoa > Arthropoda > Insecta > Diptera > Syrphidae > Eupeodes > Eupeodes latifasciatus. The sequence goes on from OV049924.1 coordinate 395,166,275, forward strand.
CATCTTTCGAATACAGTAATATTTTTAAGTAGACATTGTTAATAGAAAAGTAAGTCAAATCGGACAATAAAGGCAAACATATTAGTTTACATATCACTAAATTCCAAATTCTTTTTATTTTTTAAATTTTGCTTGATTTGTTGATATTTCATCGGTAAACCGTAAGTATCAACGTTGGGCAAAAAACATTGGTGGTTCCATCCAGGAATAGTGATATCGATTAATATTTTTGCTAAATCCGTATTTGATTTATTATTATTTTTATTTTTTGTTCACTTGTTTTTTTTGTCAATTAATTTTTTTTTGACCGGGCTATAAATCAATCATATAAAAAAATTCAATTTAATCATGAGTGAACTTGAGAAGTTGCTTGTGAAACAACTCGTTTTAAAGGCGAAAATTGAGAAAACGATTGAAAATGGTAGAAAAACCAGGGTCGAAAAACGAACTGCAGGCTTCTATAAGCAAAGAATATTAGATCTTCGTGATTTATGGCACGAGTTCGTTCAACAAGATCGGCACATCAATGAAGTCATCATGAGTTCCGATACGGAATGTGATCATGCCTATATAAAAAGGCAACAATTTGATGATGTGGAGGTCAAGTATTGTGAATACGTAGGTGAACTTGAAGATGGTCATAATCGAACCAATCAAGACCTCAGCCATAATGTTACAATTCAAGGCGAGTCCCAGTTCAAGCAGACCCAACTACCAAAAATAACTTTACCCAAATTTGATGGCGATTATAACTCCTGGAGATCATTCTCTGATTTATTCACATCGCTAATACATAACGACGGACAACTACAACCAGTGCAAAAACTTCACTATTTAAAGGGATGTTTAACTGGTGAAGCGGAGAAAGTGTTGAAGCACACTCCCATCACAAACCAGGATTATGAGCCAGCTTGGAAAAAATTAAAGGAACGTTACGAAAACACTAGAACTTTAGTGAATTTTCATCTCAAAATTTTGGTTAATCAAATAAAAATAAATATGGAATCAGGAAAGAGCCTAAAAATATTGGTAGACACAACGGAAGAGTGCTTGCAACAACTCAAGGCATTAAAAGTAGATACCAATCAATGGGATGCCCTTTTGATATATCTGCTAGTACAGAAATTGCCGTTTGCAACATTGCGTCTCTGGGAGGAGGAACTCGGAGATAGTCAAGAGCTTCCGAAATTCCAAACATTTTTAGTATTTTTAAATAAAAGGATTCGCGTATTGGAATCCATTGGAAGTACTGTTGGTGCAAGACCAGCCACTTCTACTATTAAACGAGAAGGTGTTCAAACTTATCATACCACCATCAACAATCATTGCCCTGCTTGCAAGGCAAAACACTACGTTGGAAACTGTCCAACATACATCCAGATGGATGTAGCAACTCGTCGGAAAACGATCAAGGCAGCCAACAGGTGCTTCAATTGTTTTTCGAACAAACACGCGCACGCTAAGTGCCGAAACAAGAACCGATGCAGAGAATGTCAACAGCCACATCACACCACTCTTCACTTCAGAGAATCCTCACCAAAGGAGGCAAGCCAGGAAGTAGTCAACAGTAATGTGGAAAAAACAAGCAGCTTCTTTGCAAAGGAAAATTATAATGCTTTGCTGCCAACAGCGTTGGTGACAGCATTTGACCGCAATGGTCGCTCAATAACCTTACGATGCCTCTTAGATACAGGATCGCAAACATCATTTATAACAGAAAACGCCTGCCAGAGGCTACAATTACGTGGCATATCCACATCGATCGAAGTTATTGGTCTAAGCAAAAATCAAACTGCACATTCCAACCAACAAGTGCAGCTAAAACTTCAACCAATAAAAACTACATCCCCTACCTTGGAAGTAAAAATGTTTACATTGAAAACCATCACTGATTTATTACCAGCCAAGGAAACAACAAAGCAAGAATGGACACATGTTCAGAATCTCGAGTTGGCAGATCCAACTTTCTGGAAACCCGGTCCAATAGATGCCTTGCTTGGGGCGGATGTATACGGACACATTATTCGCGAAGGAATTCATTGTGGTCCAAGTGGGACTCCCTTAGCCATCAACACTATATTTGGATGGGTGATATTAGGGAATAATTCCTCTTCACGTAACACGTCAGTTAAGGTATTCACTGTAACTGTCAATCCAGTCAACAATCCCAACTTTCAATTGCAAAAATTCTGGGAGATGGAAGAAGTGCAAACTTTCAACAATCAAACTCCGGAAAATCAAATATGTGAGGAGTTATATAAAGCCAACTATGAAAGGCTACCAAACAACCAATATATGGTCAAATTACCATTTTTGGAGTCCAACGGACCAAATTTAGGTTCTTCAAGGGAACTTGCATTAAGGCGTTATGAAGGCCTACAAAGGAAATTATCAAAGAACGAGCAACTTAAACGCGAGTATGAAGCTTGTTTGGACGAATACATAACCATGGGTCATATGGAGCCATGCAGTCCACCATTAAATAACGAACCACATTATTACATACCACATCATGCAGTTTTCAAGCAAAGCACTACAACCAAATTAAGAGTGGTCTTCGATGCGTCTGCTAAGACAACGAATGGAATATCGTTGAATGAACAACTGCTAATTGGGCCTACAATACAACCGAAATTATTTTCCACGGTGCTTAATTGGAGAAGACATAAGATTGTAATCACAGCTGATATCGAAAAAATGTACCGAATGATATGGATGCATCCAGATCATCGCACCTTTCAGCGAATACTTTGGAGAAATCCAGAAACGAAAGAGCTCCAAGATTATCGTCTCAAAACTGTTACGTTTGGTATAGCACCTGCGCAATTCTTAGCTGTTCGTACACTACAGCAAGCAGCAAGAGATCAACAAGAAGATTATCCATTGGCAGTCAAGGCTACAACATCAGAGTTTTATGTAGATGACTTGTTAAGTGGAGCAGAAACCATTGACGAATGCCTCGAATTACAAAGGCAATTAAGGGAGATGCTTGCTAAGTGCGGCTTCAAGCTCCGAAAATGGGCAAGTAATCGAGTTGAACTCATTTCTCATTTGCCACCAGAAGACAAAGAAGTCAAAGGTTCACTTGACTTACAAGAAAATGAATCCATAAAAACGTTAGGAATTCGATGGTATCCGGCAGAAGATTTTTTCACGTTCAATGTTCAAGGTTTATCTAACACGCAGGCAAAGACCAAACGTGCCATATTATCGGAAATAGCATCGTTGTATGATCCAGTTGGATGGATATCGCCAGTCATCATTATAGCCAAGATGCTTATTCAGACGTTATGGATAGGTGGTTATTCTTGGGATAGCAAGGTATCTCAAGACATCTCACAACAATGGTATGAATTTAAAAACGATTTAAAAAACTTAAATCATATAAAAATTCCACGATGGATTGGAATCTCTAAAACGAATCAGACCACTCAGATCCATGGGTATTGTGATGCCTCTATCAAGGCATATGCAGCGGTCCTTTATATACGGACTCAAGATAGTCATGGTAATGTTAAGGTCGAATTGCTAACTGCAAAATCAAAGGTTGCTCCAGTGAAACCAATCACTCTACCCCGCTTAGAGTTAAATGGAGCATTGCTACTTGCGAAACTCGCAAGGGCTACTATTCAAGATATGGAACTTCAGGAGGTCCCAGTGTATTTATGGACCGACGCTACGATTGTTTTACAATGGATCAAGGAGCATCCATCAAAATGGAAAACTTACGTTGCGAATAGAGTCGCAGAGATCCAGGAGGTTCTACCGACCGAACATTGGCATCATGTTCCCACAAAGGATAATCCAGCAGATTTAGCTTCACGGGGAACAACCGCTAAGCAATTACTCACGAATGATTTATGGTGGCATGGTCCTGAATGGCTGACCAAGGATCCAACACAGTGGCCTAAAGGTCCACAGCAGCTAGAAGGTACGAACCTAGAAGCCAAGGCACCATCCATAAGCACTTTATTATCAACAGCATCAAGTGAATGGATACCTAAATACTCATCATATACGAAACTCATCAGAGTTACAGCAATGATGTTGCGTTTTATTACAAATTGCCGTAATCCTTCACAGAAACAAACAAACGAATTGTCAGTAAAGGAGTTAAACACTGCCAGCACAATTATCCTTAAAACAATCCAAGCATCAGCATTCAAATTTGAGTTGGATGCATTCAAGGACAATAAGCCTTTATCCAAGAAAAGTCAATTGATAACATTAAATCCGTTTCTAGACAAAGAAGGTTTGATACGAGTCAGTGGTAGACTCGGGAATGCAAGCATCCCATATGATATGAAGCATCCTGTGGTTTTACCACGAGAACATCAAATCTGCGACCTAATCATTAATAAGATACATAAGGAATCTTTACATGGAGGCACCTCATTGGTCCTTAACACCATGCGTAACAACTTTTGGATCCTCGATGCAAAACGAGTCATCACTCGAGTAATACATAAATGTGTGATATGTGCTAAGCAACGAGCAGCCACAATGCAACAGATGATGGGCACCTTACCAGCGCCTCGAGTTAATCTAACAAGAGCGTTCGCACATGTAGGAATAGATTATGCTGGACCAATACAGCTGAAGATGTCAACTCATAGAAACGCAAAACATTATAAAGGATACTTCTGCATATTTGTGTGCATGGCAACTAAGGCTATCCACATAGAAGCCGTCTCGGATTTAACTTCAACGGCTTTCATTGCAGCATTAAAAAGGTTTATTTCAAGACGAGGATTATGCTCGGATATATATTCAGATTGCGGAACTAATTTCAAAGGAGGAAAGGCAATTCTGGAACGCGAAATAATGCAAGCCATCAAGGAAGCAGCACCAAACATAACAAACTATCTTTCAAACTTAAACATTAATTGGCATTTCAACCCACCAGCTGCTCCTCATCACGGTGGATTATGGGAGGCTGGTGTAAAGTCAATCAAATATCATTTACGGCGTGTTCTAGGTACATCAGTATGCACGTTTGAAGAGTTAACAACCTTGCTTACTCAAATTGAAGCATGTTTGAACTCAAGACCATTGTGTGCTTTAAGAAATGATGTCGATGATTTAGCCGTTCTAACTCCAGGTCATTTCCTTATCGGCCAAGCACTAAATTCAATTCCGGAACCTAATCTAATACCTTCAAATTCTACATATAGTCAAAGGTGGAAACATATTCAACAGATGAAACAACATTTTTGGAACAGATGGTCAACAGAGTACTTAAATCGTCTACAACAACGACCCAAGTGGTGCACTAGTCAACAAAACATAAAAGTGGGAGATGTGGTCCTTCTTAAGGATGAAAACACTCCACCGTCCGTGTGGCCATTAGGAATTGTTGAAATAACTCATCCTGGAAAGGATGGATTAGTACGAGTGGTGACAGTACGGTCAAGGCATAACACTTGTCAAAGGCCAGTGGTTAAAATTTGTCGTCTACCAATCGAACGAACCGAAGCTACTATAACAACATGAAATCGATTAATTAGATCTTGTATATGTGTTGTCTGTAGTAGTCCTGTGTATACACGTTGTAGAGTAGCGTCCAAATCAACCAAAAACAGAAACTTACAATTTTTTTATATTATAGTCAATATGCAAGCTGAATGGGATGACCTCGATATTGTCACGATTTTAGAGGATATACGGTTCTCGCCACCTCAATTTTCAACTCCTCTGCAAGAACTGATAAGGTCGAACATTGAATTTTTGAATGTGTCTAACGATGAAGGATTCTCCGAGGCCAACAATAGTCAGGCTGATGAAGCATCCACCGAAGGAAGTCCTATCCCGGTAACCATCAATGGATCCATGACCTATTCATTGGAACGTCTAAAGCCGTCGACCACAATCCAAGAAGTGGACATGAGGATAGAAAATGATTTTCAAAGGTTTGTGACACGCGAAGGTGAGGATCTTTTCATTCATCGTGATACGTTGAAAAGAGTGGATTTTAAACGAATCAGCAACAGCAAAAGAAAACAATTCACCGTCAACTTACCGGATTCATACCAGGCAAAGGTGAACGTAAACAAGGCTGGTAAAATTGTTTTTCATCACCACCACCGAAGAGGGATTGAAAAAATCAAAGCTCGTATAATAGAACGCAACAATCGTTCTACGGGGGGAAAATGTTGAACCATCAATAACAACAACATTAAAAATTGCGTTGTTTGTTTTTTTTTATTGAATAAAATAAAATACAAAACTTTATGTACATATGTTGTTATTGTTTAAGTCTAAATTGTAGAATTAAAGTTGCAATCTGCAAAAAAAGGGAAATTAATTAGTTAAAGCCAACATAAGGGTAAATATACATACAAACCATTGGGTGTTGGGCTTGCGATTCAACAAAGAATGTTGGTAGGTGTCCCACGGAGCCCCGGTGACAATAGTTAGTGAATAAATCTGTAAAAACACATAAGTAAACAAATTTAATATAATAATATATTTAGTTAATGAACAATTAACAAAATAAAACAAAACACAAAATATTTATAACACATTTGTGGACAAAACTTTGTTTTCGTCTGGAAAACACAGGTTATAATTATAACCTATAAAACACATCACATTATTAGACAAATAATAACACGAATTTTATAATTAACGACAAATAAACACTTGATTTACAACTCTTTAATTAAATACACTAAATTTATTAACAAAACACAAAAAATTTCACAAAATCAAACAAGAAATTGGCACAAACGTCATTTGGTCATGCGCACATAAGAATATATCAATTTGACAAGTAAACTTTAAGGACCGAACAAATTGAAGATGTTCAGTCAATTCACTTTTTCACGCCGAAATCAATTTTAAGAACATTTTGTTAAATTAATATTTAATTTTAAAGATATTTTGAATTTAAATTTTTACATTTAACCCTAATGATAGAAAGGGACAAAAAATAAGTAACAAGGACAAAATGGCAGAAACAAAGCTGCGCGAAAATTATGAAGCAAAAAGACAAGTGCTGCCAAAATTAAAATTGCTGGCATAAATATTGCAATTTATTCACCACAATGCCATTGGTATATTCATTATTTGGCATGATGAATATCCAAAATAATAGAAATAGACAAATTCAAGTGAATTTTAGATCTTAACTCACCATAATCAATTATAAAAGGTTGTAATATATGTCTTTTTATTATTTATTTCATGTGGTGAGTTTTCATATGCGAAAATTTTGACATTTGGTAGCACTCAAATGAAGCGCGGGAAGCATTTTTCTGCGCGAAATGGGGTATAAAAGGCCGGAAAAATCAGCAATCAGCCTCTTTGAGTTCCAGAAGCAGTCCAGAACATCAAGTCCAAGTAAATCAATTTGAAATTGTCCAACGATCTATACGTTGAACAAATATATTTTGATACCTTTTTTTTTTATATTAACATATAATTATAAGTAGTAGAAGGGAAAAATCAATTTTGAAATCGATTGATGACTTTATACGTCATTCGAATATAATTTTGATAAAAAACCCTTTTAGAAATAATTGAACTAACTTGTTTATTTAGAATATCAAAACTTTCGATTGGAACTCGTTAGACGGGCATATACGTCAAGCGAACATCTTTCGAATACAGTAATATTTTTAAGTAGACATTGTTAATAGAAAAGTAAGTCAAATCGGACAATAAAGGCAAACATATTAGTTTACATATCACTAAATTCCAAATTCTTTTTATTTTTTAAATTTTGCTTGATTTGTTGATATTTCATCGGTAAACCGTAAGTATCAACGTTGGGCAAAAAACACTGGAAAAATGTTATACATAAATAAAAAACCGCTCAAACGCTTTTCGAACAAAATAATTAGTAAATTAAAGTTTTTTACATTAATTAAATGGCATTTACATTTTTAAAGACAAACTCATTTTGCAGGTACATTTTGAAATCTTTAAATATCGTTTCTGTTTTTAAACAGATACAGGAGCAATTTCGTTCAACTTTTGTTTATGAATTCTTTTCATATACAACCCAGTCGTTCATTTGATTTATATCATACATTTCAGAAAAGTTTCGAAAAATTTTGAGGATGGACATATTTTGATATTTTAGTTTAAAAGTGTACCAAACTGTATTTACCTTCACTCTATAAAAAATAATAATATAAATATAAAGTAATCGACGCTATGATGCCCTAGTTCACACAGGACTGTAGCGCCACCTTAAGTTAATCGACCCTATGAACAATAACATTCTTTCTCCGTTCCTTGGCATTTTGAACCCCATTAAACAAATTTAATTTAAGCTTAAAAAAAAACACAATTTTCTTTATAATTTCAATTTTAAAAGACCTGCAGAATAATACATTGAAAAACTTGAAATCGTGACCAGTGTTTTTCGGATTTAAGTTGCCACCATCTGCAACCTTGTGAAGTAGTTGATTAGCGATCGCCAAATCAATGTTTTGATTTGACTTGAGCATGAGCAGTGTCTTGACTTTTTTTTCTAACTAGTAATTACGGAAGGATAGAGGATAGAAAGATAGATATAGCAGGATAGATATTCCAAAACCTAGTGGAAACCATGTAAAGGGTGTCCCAAAATTAACGCAAGATTTGAATTTGCCGCCATTTGTGCAGTGAAGTGTTGGCAACCCTGAAAAAAAGCAATTTGACAGCTAACAGTATAGGGTTATTAAAAATGGAGCGTTACACGATAGAACAACGTGTCTTCATTATTAAAGAATATTTCAAAAATAGTGAAAGCTTGGCGGCTGATTTTTCGAGCAAAATCATCCTAAGCGATGAAGCACATTTTCATCTTGATGGCTTTGTCAATCGCCAAAATTGCCGCATTTGGGGTTCGGAGAACCCACATGTGATTGTCGAAAAACAAATGCATCCACAACGCGTGACTGTATGGTGTGGATTTTGGGCTGGAAGCATAATTGGGCCATATTTTTTTGAAAATGATGCTGGTCAAGCAGTGACTGTTACTGGTGCTCGATATCGCGACATGATTACACAATTCTTTCTGCCAAAATTGGATGATATTGATGTGTCCAATATGTGGTTTCAACAAGACGGTGCCACATGTCATACAGCCCGTGAAACAATTCAATTACTGCATGAGACATTTCCAGGTCGTGTACTCTCTCGTTTCGGTGATCAAAATTGGCCTCCTAGATCGTGTGATTTTAACACCATTAGACTTCTTTTTATGGGGTTATTTGAAATCACAAGTCTATGTCAACAAGCCCACAACCACCCGTGCATTAAAGGAGGAGATTCAACGCTGCATCAACGAAATTCAGCCACATTTATGCAGAATGGTCATGGAAAATTTCAACAAAAGAGTGCGCATGTGCATGCAAAGCCGTGGACGCCATTTGTCCGATGTGTTATTCCATACATAACCCTATCCTATGTCCTTTACGAGTCAATAAAAATATAACTATCAAAAGACTAAAAACGGCGTTTTCTATTTAATTCAAATCTTGCGTTAATTTTGGGACACCCTAGTACCCGTGGCATGATGGTTAGTGCGTTGGACTGTCATGCGAAAGGTCTTGGGTTCAATCCCTGCCTGTGCCACCTTAATTAAAAAAAAGAGTTTTCACGAGTACTGCCTCTTGCGGGGAATTGACAAATTCTCCAAGAATAATTCTTGTCATGAAAAGTTCTTTCTCAAATTAGCCATTTGGATTCGGCTTAAAACTGTAGGTCCCTTCCATCCCTGACAACATTACTCGCACACGGGAATGGTTGAGAGTTGTAAGTCACTAATCCCTGGTTCTCTACGGACTGTTGCGCCACCTAATTTATTTTTATTTATTTTTTTAGTGGAAACCATTATTTGGCGAATATAATATAGAAGCTCAACCACAAACAAAAATAATAAAAAAAAAACCTTTGGTAAGCAGGACCATTGAATTTGATACTTATGGTGGTTCTGTGGCTTTCACTTAAATCTATACCTTGTCATTTGGGCAATATCAAATTAATGTTCTTTTAATGGTGTTTAATATTTTATATGTCTTTTCTTGTGCTTTGGTAGAAATAAAAAGTACACGAAAATACAATTTTCAAGTACAAGTATACAACATTGTGTTATCAAAGGAAGATTTTCTTTATTTTTTAGGAGTTCAAAAAAATTCTAGAAAGGTCAAAATTGCCTTCGAGTCAAGTGGTAGATTCACTGATGATCCAAAGTGTTTTAAGTCAAGTGTTTTGATATCTCTGTTGAATTTGGGGAGCAGATGATACCTAATATTATATGGGAGTGTTAATTGATATAAAGGGGAACGAGCTTCATCTATATTCTAAATGGTCCAATGTTCGTGGAAAAGGAAGAAGTCAAAGTGTTTTAAAGACATAATTATTCAAGATGAGGGAACAACTTACTGTATGTGAGTTGAATGGGTTAATCATTAATGGTAGCATTGTTTTCTATCATTAATATGCTATAAGTTGTTTAATTCGTACTTACTTAACAACCGATGATAATCATGAATATTCTCATGGTATTATATTACAGTTCTTTTAGGTACAATTTTACTCTTTAAGTGTAAAGTGAGACTGAGAGTAAATATGAGTTTAAGAAACTCACGATGATTTTTTGAATTCATTATTCACATCAACAAAACTAAAAACATTCAAATAATATAATCGAAGGGTTGTCGGGTCAAACACCCTTTGATACCAAGTAGCTGGTAACAGATTAAAATATCAAACTACTACAGGGTCATTCAATTTTCGATTAAAAAATAAAGTTAAAAAAGAGGCTGGAATGTTTTTTGTAACAACATTTTATTATTAAGATAAATTATTGAAAGAGTAGATATGGAATCCAAAACTTAAGTTTAAGCCGTTTTATGTACACATGTGTTTGAGGAGTTAAATCAATATATTTTTTATAGGAAAACACTCATTAAATTATTACAAAACATTAACAACAATAATTCTATCGTATGAAGAAACTTGAAGGTCAGCGTCTTCCTTAACCCTCAAGATATTTAGCTCAAAATTTAATTTTGTGTACTTTTTTTTTGTTGCAGGTTTTTATTTACTTGAGCCAAAAATCAATTTTTACCAGTTGTTGTTTTTTTTTCAGGTTTTCATTTTGTCATGGGTTTATTCCCTGCCTGTGACTCTAAGTTTTTTCACGAGTACTGCCTCTTGCGATGAATTGACAAATCATCCTAGGGTAATTCTTGTCATAAAAAGTGCTTCTTCAGATTTGTCCTTAGATTAGGCATACAAACTGTAAGTCCCCTCCAGGGCTGAAATAATTCGCAAACAGAAATGGTTTAGAGTTGTAAGTAACTAGGCCCTAGTTCTCTATGGACTGTGGAGCGTTCCTAATTTAGTTTAATTTTTTAAATTTCAATCGATTTTTTCCTAAAAATTAAGCAAATGACAACAACAATATTTTGTGCAGAATCAAATAATTTTTCGCAGCAAAAAGTTCACTGGTGATCTCATGGTTCATCTCATCGAACAGTGAAGAAAATCTTTACATCGTTTTGAAGAACGTACGATTATTGGACTTTATATTTCAAAAGCATTTGATGGAGTTTGGCATCAGGCATCATCGAAAGTGTGTGCTTTTGGTTTTCACTCAAAATCTTTTCAAAAATTTAAGATTATAGCTTCAAACTAATTTTGTCTTATAAGAAATATTGTTTTCAACATTCGCTAAAATTTTGAGCAAAATCGAATTGACAACTTTTTTACAAAAAATAAAAACCTAAAAAAAAAAGTTGGTAAAAGTTGATTTTCGACTCAAATATCTTTTCAAAATTTGAGATTATAAATTCAAACTTATTTAATCTCACAAAAAATATTGTTTTCGACATTCAGTTAATTTTTTATAAAAATCCAAAAGTCCGTTTTTTTCATAAAAAAAAAATCTACACAAAAATTTACGCAAATTTGGTAAAAATTGATGTTCGGTTCTCGATATTTCGTGAACAGTAGAAGATATTGACTTCAAATTAATTTAATTCATCCAATTTGTATATGTTTAGGTATATAAGAAATACACATTTTTAAAAAATGCTACTAAAATTGGTAAAAATTGGTTTTCGACTAAAAATCTCGTTAACAAAAATTGATTTCGAAATCAAACTATTTCATTATACGTGTATGTAGGTATGCAAAATATTGTTGGTAATTTTTATTTTTTTTTTAAATAATTAAACTGACAAATTTTTTGACACAACACGAAAGCCTACAAACTTTTAACCAAGACAAATCGACAGACAGGATGGGAAGTTATCAGTGTGGGTTGCATCCCAGCCTCTTTTTTCTACATTTAGGTCAGTAAAACTATTGCACTATAATCAAGGATAGGTACGAGTAGTAGCAAAGATTTATTAACGTGAAGCAAGATTTAATTAGTGGAAGTATTTAATAAGTATCAAGGCAGAAAAGAGATGTAACTTACGTAGGTCTCCAAAAATAAATCCAATGGAGAGATTGACATGATCGTTTTCTGAAAGGGTCCAATTTAATTTAAAGTCTAGATTAGAATAACACACAATCTCAATTCAAGTTGAAAACATGATAAGAAGACAGGTGGTAGAGAAAGCAATAATCTGCGATTTTTTTGGAATAAGCGGTAAGCCATTGCACAAGGACCAATTGTAGATTTCTGATTTATCTTAATTAATATAATGTTTTTAATTAAGCTTACCGATCTTTTACTAAAGGCAAAGTACAGATTTAACTTAATACACAAAATGTCTTCGTTAACTCTGCCAAAGGCATTGGAAAAATCAAACAGGCATAATATTGTCAACTCATCCCAGATCATACGAAATTCTGAAACCTTAACCATAGCTAGAAAAAAGCTATGAATAGGACGAACGCTCGATTGTACTGAACAGAGTAGATTATGATGGCCAATCTTGTTTAATATTTACTACGCTATGACTTTTTCCAAGAAAAAATATCAAAAGATTGAAATACATACTTAGTTTTTTTTATCGGATCTTCTTTTCAAAAACTTAATTTTCTCTTATGACTTTTGTAGCTCCTTTTTTAAGTGAGTTTGTGTTTTAAGTTTTTTTTTTTTGAAGTTGAATATGAATTTCTCTACCGAAATACAGTTTCATACCATTAGTAACAAGTCAAATACAAAAAAAGATAGGGATGCGACCCACACTTTCGTGTTGTGTCAAAAAAATTGTCAGTTGAATTATTTAAAAAATTAAAAATTACCAACAATATTTTGCATATTTTGAAATATGTAGTTTGATTTCAAAATCTATTTTTGTTAACGAGATTTATAGTCGAAAACCAATTTTTACTAATTTTAGTAGCATTTCTTAAAAATGTGTATTTCTTATATAAAAAAATGCAAATTGGATGAACGAAATTAATTTGAAGTCAATATCTTCTATTTTTCACGAGATACCGAGAACCGAACATCAATTTTTACCAAATTTGCGTACTATTTTTTATGGATTTTATTTTTTATGAAAAAAACGGACTGTTGGATTTTTATAAAAAAAATTATTGAATATTTTCTGTAAGAAAAGTCGAAACAGATGGAATCCGATTCCATCTTTTCTTGGTTCTACAGCACAAACCATTGGGTGATTGAGTGCATACTTGAAAATTATGTTTTAACGCGGTTTCACGTTAGGCGTATTTTCTATTTTTTTGAAGACTTCAAATAAAATTAGACCTTATACAAATTTTTTGGTCAATTATCGAAAATTCGAGTTTTCTTAAAAAATAAATTATAGTTTTTTTTTTTAATTTTGTCTAAAATTTTGTTTTCTTAACTTGAATTCTTTTAATCTCTAATCCCCAATAGATCATTTTTTTTGTAAAGAATTAATGAATAATGCTACTCTTATAATAATATTAATATTTGATGATCAAAAATGAAATTGTTTTATTTGGATGTTTAAAAAATATAAAAAATTTTGTTTTCAAAATTCAATATCAATCAATATCTTAAAAATGTGTCAACAGTTTTTACGAAAATTAAATGTTAAAAGTTTATTGATAAGCTCTTCAAAACTGCAAACCAGAAATATTTTTAAGAAAAAATTAAAAAATTGTACATGCATGCATACAAAATTAATTAAAAAAACGCTCTAACGATTTTCGAAAAAAAATTTAATAGGTAAACACAAATAACTCTCTAAATATCTTTGATTTAGATTCTAGGGACCGTGAAACGTCTAAGTGACAATGCTTTCAGGCTTATTAACGGATCCAACAATAAAATAGGTGCGGGTATTTCTACCGAACCCTTGCCACTCACTTTAAACTTCTTCTCTCCAATGATTTCAGCTTTACAACTTTCACTGCAGATCCTTTAATTACTAGCCAAATATAAGATGAATACATTGAAAGCGAAGAAATTGAAGCTGTGTTAAACAAAGCAAAAAACAACAAGGCAACTGGTGAAGATGGAATTCCTTATGAATTTTTCAAAAATGCAACCCCTATGCTTCTCAACCATTTAAAAGTTATTTTCAATAAAATCTTTATGAATGCCGACATACATCCATCGTTCAAAAAAATCCGTCATTTTCCCTATACCTACATAAAAAAGGCTCACTAGACTCTCCTGAAAATCACAGAGGAATTTCATTCATGAATGTAGAAATATTTTGCAGTATACTAGTTGTAAGGCTCGAAAAATGGATCGAACAGAACAATATTTTGTCTGATCTACAGGCTGCTTTCAGAAAAAACTTTTCAACGATCGATCACATTTTTACACTATCATCCATAGTCAAAGCGTTTCAAGCACGTAACAAAAAGGTCTTCGCATTTTTCGTTGACTTTAAAGCTGCTTTTGACCTAATCAATAGGAATGCTCTTATTTATAAGCTGACACAAATTGGTATATCTACAAAGTTCCTGAAAGTAATTAGAGAGATGTACACGGGTACGAAGGCTGCTGTTTGGGATGTAGTGAGCTTTTCAGAGTGGTTTGACACCAGCACAGGAGTCAAACAAGGATGCTCACTTAGCGCTCTTTTGTTCTCGTTATTTATAAATGATGTTGCGGATGAACTTCCTGGGTGACTAAGAATAGCTAGCTGCACCGTGAATGTGTTATTATACGCCGCCGGCCGATGACCTCGTTATACTTTCAGAATCACGTGAAGGTTTACAATTGATGATCAATCGGTTATCTGCATATTGTAACAGATGGGGACTTTCTATCAACACAAAATAATGGTAATAAAAGCGCTTATAATGGAAGAAGCTGGAAATATAATGGTACGCAACTGGAGATAGCAAAATAGATCAAATATCTAGGCTTGAAATTGAATCCAACATTAAATTTTAAAATTCATTTATCAGAGAAAGCCCAAAGCTCACAAAGTTTGATAAATTTAACATTGAAAAATATCTTCTCCAACAAACAAATTAATTTATCTACAAAATACAAAATATTTAATTCAATAGTGAAATCTACTCTCTTGTATGCTGCTCAGGTTTGGGGATCAGAAGAATATGAAGAAATCGAAAAATGATATAGGAATTTTATAAAGAAACTGTTCAACCTGCCTCTGAATATGCCTAGTTATGCCATATATTTAGAAACAGGACTTCCAAAACTTCTAACAAGCACCCTGAAGTATCAAGCTGACTACATCATCAAAGTCTGCCGCAACCATCAGAGCACAAGACTTTCGAAAAAAACTTCTTTTATATGAGATGAGAAACAAGGACTGGTGGTTTGCAAGATGGCAATCTGTTGGCAATGAGTGTGGAGTGAGATTGGATGATGATTTCAGCAATGTAAACCATATGCAAGAACAAATGTACAGCATCATAGAGAAAAATGAGGACATGATGAGGCATTCACTGATAGAAGATGCTCAAGGCTCATTCAGTAGAATAATCTACAGTCAGCTCAGCTATAATCTTGGTTCCAGAAACTATTTCAAGGATTCACTGAGTTATGAAGAGATATCTCTAATCTTTAAAGCAAGATGTGAAGTTCTCAACTTGAATGGAAGTCCTTATAATGGTAGTTTTAACCAATTCTGTACGCTGTGCAACTTAAAATCAAAAGATTGGTATCTGTCCAATATTCAAAGGCGCACTTTTTCGAAAAAAATACTCTTACCCTACAAGCAAGGGCGGATCCAGACTTTTCATCAGGGGGGGGGGGGTCACACACTCAGATGAGTTCTTACTCACCGCTTAAATATGTTCTTTAATGTTTTGTAAAGGAGGCTATAACAAAATTTAAATAACATAATGTGTACGAGTATATTAACCTAATCTTTACACATTTCAATTCCTAAAATGACAACTTTAGTCATCAAATTATTTTAGAACACTGTTGTCCAGCAAGGTATGGTCTAACTATTTAATTTGGATGACTCCCTACATATAAAAGCATTCCAAAATTCCAACAGTTTTCTAAATATGCTATATTTAAGAGCTAAAACACCATAGTTTAGAGGGTATTTGCTGCAATTCACGCAGAAATGTAAGAAATTGTTTTGAAACGTAGCTTTTTTCCAAAAATAAAATATACTTTTCTTGTATCCATTTCTATTTATGCTAAGAACCCTAAAAAAATTCAAAAATCCAGAAAATGAGAGAGGATCTGGTATGAAGAAATGTCGGGCTTTTTTTTGACGAAGATTTTTCGAACTCAATTTTCGGGAGTCTATTTTTACTATAACTATCAGCCTGCTTGCTCGTATATTGATCTTAAAGGAGTCAACAAAACTTAAAAATTTTAGAGAGAAAAATGTTTGGTTCTTGAATTTAAGGAAATAGGTGTATTTTAAGGTAAACAAATACATAAGTTGGGAAGAAACGTTTGTGTGGCACTCACAAATTACACGTTTCAGAATCTCTTTTCACTTCAAATCTGAAGACATTCAAGGCTTGTATATCAATAGATATGACTCGTTTATTATGTTTTTCAATTAGCCAATAATTTAACAAAAGTGTCACTTTTGCTGTTTTTGGGACATTTATATTATTGAAATTCATGTTTAAATATTAGTTCTAGAGCATCCAAAGCAAATTCACTTTAAAAGTAGATTTATTTAATTTTTTAAGATCTTTTAAGATCTTTTGTATTCAACAGAAAACCAATTTTCAAATAAATAAAATGCACGACTAGAACTTCCTAATTTCTTCCAAAAAGTCTGTTTAAAAATATTTTGCTATATTTTACATGCAAAATAAGTTTTTCTTAAAAATTTAAATGCCATTTTATTTGTCAAAAAATCTAGAATAATTTATTTTTTTTCCAAAATCATTTTAAATTTTAAATTTTGTCTTATAAATATTTTTGGTAAGCACTAAATAAAAGGCTTATAAATATATGTACATTTTACATTTAAATTTGATCAAAAAATGTTGACCTCTTTCTGAGATATCGAGTTTGTAAACAAAATTAATATTTTTTTAAAATAAAAAAAATACATTTTTGATCATAAAAAATCATCATCAATTTGATCATTTGATCATCAAAAAGAGCTTGCACAGAAAGAGAAGATTATTGAAATCGGTCCATTAGTTCTTGAGAAAACTTAAAAACAAAATAAAGGTTTTTGAGGGGGACCCTTCTGGAGCAATACCAAAATATGTTTTTCTTGTAGAAAGAAGCCAAATACAGAACACAAGATTAAGAGAAAGTTTAAGAAAAATCAAATGTTTTAACCAGCAAATTTGTATGGGGACTGCTGTTATTTTTCGTGTTAATAAAATGAAAAAACGCCTTACGCTAATCGGCTGAAAACCTTAATTTCAATCAACACAATTGTTTGGACTGTAGGAGCCAGGAAAGAGAGACAGACGGACGTAATCGGGGTACCCACTTTTTTCAACTTCTCTACCGTCGTAATGTCATATTTGATTAAAAGCTCTAGTTCGAAATTGTTTACTAAAGCAAAACTTGCCATATAGTTCCTATATGTCGCCAGTAAAAATCACTTCAATGTTCACTATTTATATGTGTCAAAAAAATTTAGTAATGAAATTGGAGGCTAGTTTAAGGAATTTAAAGGCAACTTAATATAAAATTGATGATCTCTTATTCAAGGTTTCTTCTTAAGAACCTGAATATTTGCTCTTTTTCTCAGAAACAATTTTATGAAAATAATTAAAAGCATTACTAAAGTTTTTTTAAAATTCTAAATTGAGTGAAAACAAAAATCTTAGTTGTTTTTTACAGCAAACCACTTTTTGGTGAATGTCGATAAATTACAAATAAATCTATATAGACGAAATCTTTACTTATACAACTTAACTGTATAAGCTTTATGGCTCATATGACCCCCCCCCCCTGGATCGTCAGTTGGTCAAAAGTTGATGAATTTGTGCTGTGTTCTTGGAATAAGCTGAATTTCCGATTCATATTATGTTCTTGGTCCAGTCCTCAGTTAAAAGTTTAAGGAAGTTATATACAAATGTTGTTTTCATATACAAAAAATAAATAATTCAAAATATAATGGGGGTCATATCCATTAACGCAATACGATTAGTTTTGAATTGAAGGGAATTCCTACGAAAAAGCAAACAAATTATCTCCCAGGGGGGGTCATGACTCAAATACTACATACTTATAGTGAATGGGGTAGTTTCGAACACAACAATAATGAAATTCATTGATACGAAAAATGCACGTACTCGTATTTGGGATCCCAATTCCAAGTTTCAAATTGCTCAGAAATTTATAGTAAAATAGTGTTCAAAGTTACACAATTTTTGGTTCTTTAATCATTCTAATTTCAAGTTTGTCTTTTGAATTTTTTCAAGGAAATAAACCATTATTTAATATACTGACATATATTTTGTATCTAGGTTAGATACACCCATTTTTATATACAATACATTTTTAGCATTTCAAACAAAATCTAAATCAGAAAATTACTCATGTTTTTTTATGAAATTTATCTACAGAAACTTTCTTCAAGCTCAACGGAAATAATATTAGGAATGCATTTGAACTATTTTCAAATATTTTTGATTACTCGAAAATATCCATCCACGCATCCACACCCACTTCATTTCCGCCAAGTTAATCACAATCAATCAAACAACAATCCAACTCAATTAAAACTTCACTTCGGAACGATTAGTAGCGTTTAATGGCCCAGAAGAATGCATCTTCAGATGCACATGGTTGTTTAAACATCGATTTCTGTAAACAAATTCAATCCCACCATCATAGGTACCTCTACTCGTAACGTATGTACTGTAGGTAGACGAATTGTGCTGCTGATGCGTTGCGTTAAAATAACACCAATATAACATTTTGTAGACCTCATTCAAATTTAGTGCAGTGCATTGCAGGCTGCAGTTACATATAAGCAATATTTTGATTTTCCGAGTATAGGTGGCGGTATATCCATATCCATGGAAAATACTTTTTATGGAGATCATACTCGTAGATCATAAAACAAGTGCATGCTGAGATTTTTGTTGGATGAGTGGTGGCGGTAGCGGCGGCGTTGGCCGCCATGCCGCCGCGGCAGTGCAGTTGTAGAACGTCCATTCTCTGGTATGACAGCATCCTGCACATGAAGAGCTGTGCTTATATGCGTCTCCGTTTTATTGTAAATAAACAAGGAACTGGGGTTCTTGTAACTCGAAGCCAGTTCAAGAATCCCAAAATGCTCTTACCATAAAACGAGATGCTCTGTGTTTTCGAGTTGAAAGATCCTTCTTCGCCGAGTGATTCTTTGGTGGCTCGTTAAACACTGCTTCTCGATAGGTACCACAAAGAATTATCCAGATATAACGGTTTTGTAAACATTGGCGCTGATGACTGATTTAGTGTTGGGAAAATGAAAAACGACGGCGGCGAGCTGTGTCAGATTGAATACTGGTATTTTATTTTATTTTTCCTTATATAGTGCGCCATTACCACAATTTAAGTTCTTTGATTGTCAAACTAATAAAGGATTTCCACTGCGCCTCCTCTGGATGTATGAAGCTACTTTAAGGGTACATTTCAAAATTTTATCCCGATATTCTTATTGAACGTTTAGTTTTTAAGATAGGTTAAAGTTGCTTAAATACGAGAGCAAGATCTAGACCGCTTCATACCCAACTGATGTGCATTTTGAATCAGTTTATACCTACACCAGATGATGGTCTTCAAAAAAATTCGCTAAGTAATAAAAAACACTTTTAGTTTGTGTTTATAATTAAAATTTGAGATTTTCTAAAAATCACCAATGAATTTAATTAAAAGAATTTTACGATCAATCAATTTAATCGGCCGAAAAGTTCTTGACGTTCGTTCGTGTGGGATGATTGAATCTTTATAAAATAAATTGCACGTTGGTTGTTACTTATCTGTATATACAAACATTTTATTTTACTAAAGTTATATTCGCAAAATTTAATTTAAAAAAATAAACTTGAGGCAAAAATGCGTGTAAACAAGTGCGGTTAATAGTTTTAAGCATGTTTTAAGATATTTTATAGAGGAACTTTACTTGTCGATTATGCATATTTAAACAAAACGAACAGACTTTTTTTGTAGTTTTGTTTAAATCTTTAAGTTCGTTCAATGCTTTTGAATATAGACTCATTTATTTTATACTAGCTTTTACCCGCGACTTCGTCCGCATTAGATAGATTTTTTGGATAGTAGTATGAAAAAACCTGAGCTGTACTTTTTTGTACGTATGTTTGAATTGTTCCGTGATAGGATGAGGCCATACTAAGTGTGATTGCCATAGGTTAGGTTAGGTTGGGGTTAATACATTTTAAGAAGAAGATAGGTTACTGCAATACATTTTTATATACGACGTTTTTTGTTTTTCCTTCCTTGGCCAGATCGTAAAGATTTTGTGGGTTTGAGACTCGAGAGCATGCTACATATAATTGTTCATGGAAAAAACAGTTTGTTTTCCAAATTTACATCGCAACTTTCAGCGTTTGCCCCTGAGCTTTATTTATGTTATTGCAAATGCTGCTTTCAGAGGAAACTGCACTCTGTAGGGTCTGTCTAAAGTCGCCAGCTAAGAGAACCACCATCCCTCCCATGACAGCTCGGTTGTTCTTGATGTCTTTCAGTGTACGATCTAGTGCTTTAACTGCTTTTTGGTGGGACATTGTACATTCATCCCAAACCAACAATTTACACTGCTGCAACATTTTTCCACGCTCACTACTTTTGCTGATATAACATACTGGCGTGTCCTCATGAGCTAAGTTCAACAGCAGTTTCAGAACCTAGTGCGCTGTCCGTCCACCACTAAGCAGCGCAGCGTAGCTGCTATTCCTGAGGAAGCTACTGCTAAAGCAACTCCATTGTTATTCCGAATTTGAGCTAACAATAGATTCAAAAGAAAAGTTTTGCCTGTGCCTCCTGGAGCATCTAAAAATAGCAAACCACCTTCTCCGCTGGAAATTTTTCTGAATTTAAAAGTGCAACATCCTCTGTTATTCTCTGCTCTATAGAGCGACAGTATCATAATTTAATTCTCGAAGTAAATCACTGCTCATTTCCCTAATTCTCTGTGGTCTGGTCATCCCAAATTCAGACAAATCTTTCCCAGTAATATTTATAACGTGATCTTCTACAAAAGTTAATGCCTCATTGTAAATTATATATATCAGTCGGATTTTGTTCTTGAACTCTGTGTAAAATATCATCCGCCATATAATTTTTAAACTTATCCCACAATTGTTGAGGATTTAACAGTCCACATGTTGCTACTAATATATAGCAAAAAGCTTCTAGAGTTAGTTCCCACTGGTTGTCGTTTTCTAATAACCCTCTGGCCTCACACGTCTCTCGAAATGTTGTAAATTCTTGATCATTGTGCTTTTTTAGACTCTTAAATTTAGGAGTGAAAGCGATCAGATTCCCCGGAAAGTAATTTTTCCCATGGGAATGCGTTGTTTTCCCGAGGTCAAAAGTAACTCATGTCCTTTCTTAAGTTTCAAACTATCTCCTTATCAAATTTCATTTAAATCTGTTCAGTAGTTTAGGCGTTAAGGCGATCGGCCCACCTGCATTTTCCCATGGGAATGCGTCATTTTCCCGGGGTAAAAAGTAGCCTATGTCCTTTCTCGGGTATCAAAATATCTCCATACCAAATTTCATGCAAATTGGTTCAGTAGTTTAGGCGTGATTGAGTAACAGACAGACAGACAGAGTTACTTTCGCATTTATAATATTAATATAGATAGATAAAGATAATTGTTTTAAATATATGACAATAGATTGTTTTACAATTAAACACACCGTAAAATTATTAAAACTTAACTTAAAAAGTGGTGGTAGCAATCGAAAGTATCGTACATCCTCATTTTAATGAAGTTTTGATTGATCAGAGCAACAACCACACGATCAAAAACTACGTTTTTGTAATACCAATTGACCAACAAGTTTATGTATATGATTTGCCATATTCAGATTTGTTTTCACAAAAGATCGTGTTCACGCGAATAATTATTCAGATAGGCACATTTAATACCAAAATTACTCAAGTTATTGCCGAGATACCACTCAAAATTTACGAAAAAAATGGTTATAAATACTTCAAAAGAATCACATGTTGAGAATCTACACAAGTTTGCTTTTTGACTAAATTTTTTGAAGTGATGACATTTTTTTTTAAATTAAATTAAATAAATTTCGGATATCAATAAAATTCTTTAATCCTGTGAAAGTACGTTTGATGTATGGAACTCGATTTCTTTTGCATGGCCACTGCGGGCACGCTAGCAGATAAGTCCAGACGCTGAACCCAATTTTCGACGGTTTTCAAGCATAAATCGGCCGATACTGCTACACCATAGACTTGACATAGCCCCACAGGGAATATTCTAACGGCGTCAAATCGCACGACCGAGGCGGCCAAGCGACTGGACCATTTCGTGAGATAACACGTTCTCCAAACTTGGTTTCCAATAAATTGATTGTGACATTCGCTGTGTGGCTTATGGCGCCGCGCCGCGCCGCGCCGGCCGTGCCGGCCGTCCTGTTGGAACCACATGTCCTCCAAGTCCATATCATCCAATTAGGGCCAAAAATATTCGGTTATCATTGAACAGTAGCGATTGTTATTCACAGTAATATGCCGGTCTTGATCATCACGGAAGAAGCCCAATGACGCCGCCGTGCCGATGATGACTGTGGATTTGCTGCCTGACCAATACCGCATATTTTTTTTGTTTATTGACGAAGCAATTCATATTCAGCCAGAAATGAGCCTCATTGCTGAAGATGATTTTTCGATGAAAATCCGAATCATTTTCAAGTTGTTGCTCAGTCCAATTCACGAACATGCTTCTGGTTGTCAAGCGGCTTCAGTTCTTGCACCAATTTAATCTTTTTAGGATGTAGGCCAAGATCTTTTCGTAAAATTCGCCACAACGACTTCACAGAGATGCCCAATGCTTTGGACGATATGTGAGAGACACATTTGGGCTTTCTGCAACTGAAGCCTCAGCGGCAGCAATATTCTCGACACTTCAGGCACTTCTTTGGGAACAATTTGTACTGTGCCTGTGGATTCAAATTTTCCTACTAGACGCTCAATTGTTGATCTGCTAGGACGATTATGACGACCATAAATTACACGTAGCGCTCTAAACGACACTGACTCCAATTTTCGGTAGTAAATTTTAATAATTTCGACTCTTTGTTGGCTCGTATATCTTTCCATCATGAAATGGCAAACTTTACTGAAGAGAAATGTCAAAAGAGCGGCAAGATAATGGCGTAGTTTGCTGTTCCTGTCGCTCTACTTTTGTAGCGTCCCTGTTGAAAAACCCTGTATAATGTGACGTGAACGTGATATCAAATAAATAAAATTTTGATAAATATTCAATCAAAGTTTTTTAACTGATCACCTCGAATATTTTTGATTCCAATTTTAATTTATTTTATTCGTAAAGTGTTTATATACATTAAGACATATTATCTTATAAAATAGATACAATCTTTAAAATTAACAAGGTTTGAAAGCTAACATTTTAAACATTATTATGATGATATTCAAAGGGTAAATAAGAATACAAATTTTAAAACTTTGCAAGAAAGATACTTTCAAAGCAGGGAGCAATGATTTTTAATGTCTTTAGTCTGGTAGCAATGTAAGATTATTTATTTCTCTCAAGTGATCAGGTAAGGTCAGGACTTCCATAGATGTGTTGAATATACAAAGAAATTGCACTCGAATGTAAGAGATTCATAGCGTACTTTACATTCCTAAGGTGTTGGGGTTGATTTGTTTGTGAGCATAAAAAGGACACAAAACTTAAAATGGTTTTCAACGCTCATATTAAGAAATCACTTTGAGAAATTAGAGATAATATCATATCATGCGTATAAGCAAAAAATGTAACGGACAAGATTATTGAATACGACATTAAGATTTCTTTTGCTAACATGGAATCACAATGCGAAAATACTTCACAATAATATAAACTCCAAAATAATTTTATAGAACAAAGAATAATTTTTTGACATCTGGTCAAATTTTGAGAAAAATCGAAGTCAAGGGTTTTTTTTAACAACAAATAAATATTAAAAAAAAACACCACTAAAAGATGGTAAAAAATGTTGGGAACACAAAAACAGATATTGTTGCAAAATATTGTTGGTAACTTTTAGTTCATTTTTTTGAAACAAAAATTCAATTGACAACTTTTTGTACAAAACACGAAAACCTACAAAAACAACAAAAAAAAACTGATAATAAATGGTTTTCGACTCAAGTAAATTATGAAAATCTTAATACATATATAAAAATCCAGTGTCATACGTATGTTCCCAGTGAACTTTTCACCAAGTCAAACGATTTCGATGAAAGTTGGCATTTTATGTGTAATTTGGTCTAACTTGAGATATAGGATAGTTTATATTTCGATTAATGGTCTTAATAATAGGCTATATTTAGTACTAGATTACTATAAAAATCTTTAGAAATTCCTATTAAAACCAACCGAAGGTGTAAAAAAATTAGCCATAAAATGTCCTTCATCGCATACGCTGCGAAGAGTATTAATGATAGGACAAAACATGGTCGTTTTAATTAGCATGCTTATAACTTAAATATCTGTACCTATTTATGTCTACCCGTGCGAAGCCGGGACGGGCCGCTAGTAAAGAAAGATATTGTCAGTCCATTTAATGAGTCCAATATTTCATTGCTTTTTCCAACAAATATCGTCAATGATGTTGATCAGAATGGGTCTATGAAATAACTCCCACGAAATAAGTCTCACTTTTAAAAACGAATTAAGTCCCACCAAAAATTGCTTAAAAAAATGAAATAACTCCCACGAAATAAGTCCCACTTTTGAAAACGAAATAAGTCCCACCCAAATGAAATGATTTCAAAATGTACTTGAAATGAAATAACTCCCACTCAAAATGAAATAAGTCCCCCTTGAATAATATATTTCTTAAATGAAATAAGTCCCACTTTCATAAACGAAATAAGTCCCACTAGTAACAACGTTTGGATTCGTAAATGGATTAAGTACAGATCAATTGTTCTTATTATTAAGATGGAAACCGTTTCGGAAGGACCATCAGATTAAAATTATCGACCTTTATAAATGGCTTGAAGATCCAGTGCATGGTAGACGATATTATAGTTTTAACGTGGCATTGGGATTAGTTGTATTTTGTAATGGTGATATTAGAAAACATGGAACACGAATTCCAATTTCCTACTAAAAATATAATAAAACACTTACATACGTAATTACGTCAACAATTTTTTTTAATATTGTTTTTCCAGTAGTTACATAAGTTCTATACCTATTTGTACACATTTCTTTAAAGTTTTTTTTATTATAGTAAGTATAAAGTAATTAATAACAAAAAAAGGAGAGCCATGATAAGGACAAAAAATTATGGTTGTCCCTTTTACGAAATGTCCAATATATAACTTTTTGCATAAGAAAAAAATGATAAATAAAGCCATAATGGCCTTTTATTCAAAAAAGCTGTTGATATTGGCGCCTGCCTGGCGAATTTACATACCCTAAGCGGAGCAACGGAGTTGCGTGAGCGGGTGTGACCCCGAAAAAGGGAGTTAAAATCCTGAGAACCCGCGAAGCGGGCCACCCACTGGTGCTTTTATTGAAAGAAGTTGTTGATATAGGCGCCTGTCTGGCGACTTTACACACCCTATATATAATTGTTTCTCAAAAAAAATATAAAGAAGCTTGCTGTTATTCCTCTTCCCTGCTATTATTTCGTATGTCACACTCATGTTCACTATTGAAATTCACAAACTTAACTAATCAATATAATGATAAGGTCTTGTAAACTAGCACACTTAACAACAAATTTGAAACAATACCATTCATTTCGTAAAGAGCAAGAAATAACGGAACTTTTCGAAAGCATATTCTACAATACAATACATTTTTTTTAAAGAGCAACAAAAAGAACATTATGAAATTCAATGAGAAACAACGTGAAGAGCAACAAATAACTGCAAAAATTATTAAGCATTCACTTAAAATGCAAAATTATGAAAATGAAATAAGTCCCACTTAAAATAAAAACGCGTAACGAAATAAGTCCCACCAATTGACGAAATAAGTCCCACTTTTAAAAACAAAATAACTCCCACTTTCAAAATAGCAATTTTTGGTGGGACTTATTTCGTTTTTAAAAGTGGGAGTTATTTCATAGACCCGATCAGAATATCTGCTTTCAAAATGCTTCAAGAACTTCTAATTTGTTGGCGTTAGCAATTTTGGACAATTTTGTTTATTGAAGAATCCTATTATAACCAGTATAATGACCTTCATCACTAAGAACTTTCAAATGGACATAATAATAGTTACAAGTTCTCAACTTTCAAACAATAAACAACAACCTAACATCTCATGTAGTTAAAAACACCCTGTAGTAATTTGAAAGGATGTGTTTTACCTTTCGAGAAAGGTCACATTTCGCAGGAAGCAGTAGCTTCATTTCCGATAGATTATTTTATTATATAATTCATATGCTATATGTTACAAAAACATGACCAACTATATGTAGGTATATATGATGCATACTTATACATCATAAATGACCAAGAAAAACATACAGCCATGGACAAAGAAATAACACACTGTTAATGTTTTTTTATGAATATTAGTTTTATTTTATACTAATGAACTCAAACATTTTGATTTTTATTTCAGGACCTCTTAGTTGGCTTATTAGTTGGCTTCATTTAAATATAAATTTAAAATTATGAGCTATAAACTAGATTTCTAAAACTATTTTGATTTGTGGTGACGTTATTTTTTGTGGACAAAGAAATATCACACATTCCTAGAATTGTAAAAAAAATCAGCCTTTTAGTAAAAAATTCTTATAATTTTAAATCTAACATTATTACCAAGTTAGTACTTTGCTGGGTGACCACGATTTTTTAAAGTTTCCTGGCACCTTCTCGGTAAACTTTCAACTAATTGTTGGCATCTACTCTGTGGGATAGAATGCCACGTTTCCTTGATACCGGTCCAAAGATCGTTCGAATTTTCGATTTTTTTTTCTGCCTAATCTTAACCTTAACAACATTCCATAGATGTTCTATGGGGTTTTAGATCGAGACTTTGAGCTGGCCAGGTCCGTACATCAATTTGTTCGTCCAAAAGCCAATGTTTGACTATGTTTGATGCATGTTTGGGATAATTTTCATGCATAAATATCCAATTTATTGGCATAGACTCAAAGAAAATGGTTCCATGGTATTCTTAAGAATAGTGAGATGCGAGAATTACTCATACCATGACAATGCTCCTTAGACCATGAAGTTGCCCCCTCCGTGTTTCTCAGTCTTAAGAGTGTATGTACATGTGATGCTTATCACTTTGGGCAATGAACAAATGCTTTTCCATCTGGACCAATTCGATTTACTTTGGTTTCGTCACTCCAAAGCACTCTCTTCCAAAACTGCAAGTTTTTGATTTTATGGGTCTTAGCATAAGTTAAAAGTGCTTTAATATTCTTCTTGGAAAGTAATGGTTTTTTTCCTGCTCACATGTCCAAACAACTCAGCATCTTTAAGTCTCCTTCTTATCAGTCTGCTTGAGACATTAACACCAAATTCCTCATTTACTTCCGCCATAATCTCTCGAGATGACTTAAAAGGATCACATTTGCACTTTCTACCAATAGCTCTGTCAATTCGTTACGAAGTTTTGCGGGTAGGTGGCTTACGAATTTTATTTTCTGTTGTCATATCTCGATTTGCTTTCACTAAACCAATTATTGCATTATAAACCATTTTACGGGAACAATTAAGTGATTTGGCTATTTGGGACGGATTTTTACCTTCCGTATGAAGATCGAAAATAATTTTCCTACTTTCGGTATTACAACGCGCCCCTCGGTCCATTTTGTTAAAAACTTTTTTCATGAAACTATAAACAAAACAAAATAAACACTAGGTTAGGTTAGGTTAGGTTAAAGTGGCTGCGGATTCAGAATCCACGCACTTAGGCCCAAAAGGCCCATTGTGATACCACATGAATCTAGAGAATTACTTCTTACTATTCGAACCATTTTGAGCTTTTTATAAAGCGAAGAAGATATTTGATATCCTTTTTAGCTAGTTCACTGGGATTATCAAAAGAGTAGTCTCCCAGATGAAGTTTGCGTCTTAGTGAAAGAGCAGGGCAAGCGCAGAGAGATTGTTTCCTCTTCTTCCTCGTCCATACAGCTCCTGCAGAAGTCATTTGAGGCTACACCAAGTCGTATTGCGTGTCTGCCTGTAAGACAGTGTCCCGTAAGGACACCTATTAGGGAGCTAATATGAAGTCTGCTTTGAGATAACAAGGCTTTAGAGTGCTTTAGCGGTCCAGTGAAGGCCATATACGTTTTGTGGCTGCGCATGTTGTGTTGGTAAATTGTGCCACCTAGAGTTTGTTATCGCAAAAGCTGTTTCTTTTAGCAGAAGTTTACATGTAGCTATCGGTATACCTATAGGTATGACGGTTCCAATTTTAGCTAGTTCATTGGCTCTACAATTTCCTCTGATGTCTCTGTGGCCCGGCACCCAACAGAGGTGAATGTTAAATTGCTGCGCCATCTCCATAAGGGACGATCGGCGGAATGAGATGCTTAGATTAAGCTTTTCTGAGTACACACCACTACCAACTCCCTCATTTGTCTTGGATCCATCTGTATAAAAATGGATGCTTTTGTCATCCAGGAGTTTTTTGTCTTCCCATTCATCTCTGGATGGAATGCATACATGGAAGTTTTTTCCAAATTGGTGTTTTGGAATAGTGTAGTCTATGTACTTTGGTATAGAACCGAAGAGGTTCAAAATGATGGAGTGCCCCACATTATTGTTGGTCCATTGAGATGAGGTGTTGAGTCTTATAGCTGTACTCGCTGCCACTTGTTTGCTGGAGATGTCGAGGCGTGTCAGATGGAGGAGAGTGTCCAAAGCTGCTGAGGGTGTGGTTCTTAAAGCCCCGCTTATGCAGAGACATGCAGTGCGTTGGACTCTGCTGAGTTTGTCGTAGTATGTGACTTTCTCCAGTGCAGTCCACCATACTGCAACACCGTACATAAGTATTGGTCGGATGACCGATGTGTATAGCCAATAGGTTATGCGAGGTTGAAACCCCCATTTGCTTCCTATGGCTTTCTTGCAAAGGAAAAGAGCTGCTGTAGCTTTTTTAACTCTTTCCTGAATATTAGATTTCCAACTTAATTTTTTGTCCAATATCAGACCAAGATATTTGGCTTCATTGGTAAAAATTAGTGGTACACCTTTTATTGAAGGAGGTACAATTACTGGGATCTTGTATTTCCGTGTAAAAAGGACAAGGTCTGTTTTTTGAGGATTAATACTAAGTCCGCAGTGATTTGCCCATCTAGTGAGCATATTTTGAGTGCGTTTTGGAGGAGGTCTCTCAAATCTCAATGTATTAGGATGTTCTCCTGTGACGGCGATATCAACATCATCGGCATATACGCAACCACTCTGTAGCCTTCCCTCTCAAGGGAGATTATGTTCCACAGGAGAGGGGACAGAACACCACCTTGCGGAGTGGCTCTATACTGACAGACCTTTTCGTACAAAAATCCCCCCATCGTAGAGTTGATGATCCTGCTTTTTAGCATTAAATTAATCAACTCACAGAGTGAGTATTCGACGTTTAGGGTCGTCATAGCAGAAGTGATAGCGGATGTGTCAACGTTGTTGAAAGCGCCCTCAATATCCAGGAAGGCCACCATAGTATATTCCTTTTGTTCTAGGGAGTATTCGATAGTTCTTACCAGAGTGTGCAAGGCTGTTTCTACCGATTTCCCTTTGCAGTAAGCATGCTGAGATATATCGATAATCTCTTATCAATGCTATTACGTACATGGATATCAATCAATCGTTCCAAAATTTTGAGAATGAATGATGATGTCTTAGATCTTTAAGGTTGAAATGTGAGCATTTGCCCGCACTATCTCTCATAACGTTCGTTCGCAAAATAAAAAAATCAACAGTTAAAATCGTTTGTGCTATTTCTGTGTCCAGGAGGAATATAATCAAAAAGGCAAATACAAGAACCTATCAAAGGTAACGAGACGATTAAGACTTACAACAAACTTACCACAAACATTGGACATAACAGAAATTTTAATCGCGTGATTTTTCTCATAAGTGTGCTATTTCTCTGTCCATAGCTGTAACTCCCCACTTTAGATGATCATGAATTTATGTTCTCTGGTCTCAACTCTCAACTACCTTCTACTCCCACTTCAACATTCAGTGGCCCCCTGTCTCATTGCCACAGAAAACAATTTTGTTTAGTTGAGAGAACATTAAATATTTACAACTGTAGTGCGGTATTTATGGTGGCTAGGCAAGCAACGATGGAGGTATTGTGCGCGATTTTATCCTGTATAACGGTGATATAGGAATTAGATGAGAAAAGGCATTTCATAGGGAGGAAGCCCGCACACATATAACAAACAAGTAGCTTCCATGTTCTATGCCAACAGCCCCTGACCTCTTTACCGCAGACTTATTATTACTTACTATAAGAAGAATCAATGAAAGCGTCACGAAGTTGACGCTCGGCGCCCTTACGTATATTTTTCCTATTTCACCCTATGAGAGCAAACTATAGTGACTTAAAATCTTCAAATCAAAATTTCTTTGCGGTTTTAGATCACATGTGCTCGCTAGTGTTTACACTGGAGCTGCGCAGTGGTTTATTATTTATTCACTCTTAGAAAACATACACAAAAATGTTTTTCTTTACAAGATTTTCAATGCTTTGATAATGTTAACAAGCCTAAACGCAGCCAACAGCGAGCGGAGCGTCAGGAAAATTAAAAACTCATAATCCAAGACTCTGAGTGTCGTCTTCGTCATTTGTGGTTTCAAATATGAGCATAAAAATGATGTAAACATAAAACATCATCCATCCATCAGGAACAACATCTGGGAATGGAAAGTGTGCGGTCTTGAAGTGAGAGTGCGCTAAGATAGTGTTTTTCTTTAATATTGGCTTCAGCACAATGACCTTTTTAACATTAATTTGAATAGGTACATTTTTATTTAAGAACTTTATGAATTAATAAAAACATTTTCACAAGGAACCAAACAATTCTTATTCCTTGAAAGGAACTGATAGGGAAATGTCCGGTAACTCAATTGTTACCAATATACTCGTACATACCTACTTGATTAAGAGTTTTTAGGTTCATACGTGGTTCTGCCACACTAACCAGGTAAAGCTCTGCTGGGTTCCTGGACATAGCAATATACATAGAAGGGAATGATATAGTAGATGAACTAGCCAGGAAAGGGTCAGAAGGAGACACAAGCAGTAGCGACCATTCAGTTAGGGGACCACTCGTCCCGATTGGGGTACTCAAGAGGAAGATAGACCTTAAACTAAAAGAGAAAACCAATATCTCCTGGAAATCCAGGGACCATTGCGAAATCTCTAGAAGTTTATGGCCTAACACAAATGAAAAGGAAACTCGGTATATTCTATCGCTGAGTAAAAGGAACATTACAATCTTGATAGGTGTACTAACAGGTCATTGCGCCATTGGCACAATGGCTAACAGGATAGGGGCATTTGCACCCGATTTTTGTAGGAGCTGTCAGGATGAGGAGGAAATAGAAACCATTAAACACCTGCTCTGTGACTGTCCGAAACTCCAAACCAGCCGACTCCGTCATTTCGGAAACAGGTTTGTTGGAGAACTGGATGATCTAGCACAGGTCTCAATGGCGAACATGAGGAAATTCATAGATAGCACAGGCTGGTTCGTTAACGAGCCAGTCTATGTTAATCGGTAAAATTGAGAAGCATCAATGCTAACTTTTACTTTTTTACAGGGGATCACAATGGACCTATAGGCCCCCGTGTACGCAACAGCTTCATGCTGTGCACACGCACACCCCTTATAACCTAACCTAACCTAACCTACGTAAAGGAAATTATTATTTTCTTGATTATGTTTTTAAAATTTCTGGACATCTACATATGTACATGTAATATCCTTTATACCATTCTTCAACCGTACTTTTCACTCAATGTTTTGTCATGAACAAACGTAAAAGGAGACATTGAACATAGTTCTTTGTTTTCTCATTTAGATTTATATAATTTATAGGAATTCACCCAAAACATTATATTTCCGTTTCCGTTCTCTATTTAACATTAAACCTTTGTATATCGTATATGAAAACCGAAGTTTTTATATTCAACGGTTTTACGAAACACTATAATTGGCTACTTCCTTTTAAACAAAATAAATTATTTTGTATTCATTATTCTCTTAGCCGATAGAAGCGACATCTAGCAACGCACTCAATGTATTTTTTCTAACTAGGACTCAAACCACCATAATATCTTAGAAAGCGCTCTCCAACGGCAAACTCGTTTCTAATGTATCAAATTCTGGTGGGTAGGTGGCCTTAGAATAGTTTTTAAATATGATTTTCCAATAAGTGGTTTTATTCTGATATTGATTTTGAATCAATGGGTGGGTATTTATTTCATTGCAAAGAGAAAATTATGTCATTGACAATGAAAGATGATACGAGTATCATGCAATCTCCATGCGTTGATGAAGCCTGTTTAATAATCGCTTAGTATTAGCTTGTCAAATGACAAAAGATGAGAACTTCAAAAGTAACAGTTGCCTAAAAAGTGGCCTGCTCAAATAAAAAACCGCTTATTGGCAAACTTTATGTTTTTAAATACAGTGGCGAGCAAATGTGGATACACCTTTCTCAAATTTGTCTTTGAGCGTCTGTAAAAGCAACTTTTTTTTTATTCAATTTGTATTTATTCATAGAAATTAAAACAAAAAATAATACAAAATATATTTTTTTTACTGTTACCTTCGCATATGAAAACCATA
The DNA here is from genome assembly GCA_920104205.1 of Eupeodes latifasciatus. Taxonomy (NCBI): domain Eukaryota; kingdom Metazoa; phylum Arthropoda; class Insecta; order Diptera; family Syrphidae; genus Eupeodes; species Eupeodes latifasciatus. Next base: position 395,199,576 of record OV049924.1, read on the forward strand.
TATAAAGCTGCTACTAACTTCCCATCCCGTCCGTCGATTTGTCTTTGTTAAAAGTTTGTAGGTTTTCGTGTTTTGTCAAAAAATTTTTCAGTTGAATCATTCTTTAATTACCGCATTGGAAATGAATTTTACAAAAATGCTCCACCGATTTTCTTAAATAAAATGCTAGCTACATTTAATTCCATTTTTAGATTGGGAGAGATACCTCAAGATTTTAGAGATGCCATTGTATATCCAATATACAAAAAAGGTGATGTCAATGCACCGAGCAACTATCGAGGTATCTCTTTCATGAACTCAATCGCAAAACTATTCTGCTCTATTCTTTTGAATAGAATCAATACTTGGGTAGAAAACAACAAAATACTAAGTGAATACCAGGCAGGCTTTCGCAAAGGCTATTCTACAGTAGATAAAGATAACATTTTCACATTAACAACCATAGCTCAGTTCTTCCTTAGGCAAAATAGGAAACTTTACATATTCTTTGTAGACCTTAGAGCTGCTTTTGACTGTATAGACCGAAATGCGCTTGTCTATAAATTGTCACAACTAGGAATGTCAACAAAAATGCTCAAAGTTCTTAAAAGTTTATATACAAATACACGGCGAAAGTGTGGGACGGCAAAAATGTCTCCAACTGGTTTGAAACCAAGTCTGGAGTGAAACAAGGATGTCTTCTGAGTGCCACACTTTTCGCGTTATTTATAGACGATATAACGGCACATCTACCTGCAGGCATAAGAATAGCAGGACAAGTCATAAAGGTACTATTATACGCAGATGATATTTTACTTTTAGCGGAAACCCCAAATAGTCTACAGCTAATGATAAATAAAATGAACATAGTTTTTGCAAAACCTGGAACTTGAAAGTAAACCTAGATAAGTCAAAAATAATGATTGTTCGAAACCGACAAACAAAACTATTATTAACGGAAAAATGGTTCTTTGATGGTAATGAGATTGAAATAGTAACACACTATAAGTATCTGGGAATTTTATTGACAGCAAATATGAAATTCAACCTACACCTCGAAAATAAACTGGCAAGCGCCAAAAGCCTTATTAATGCGTCCTGGCGAAACATAATAAACAAACAAGAAATACAAATATCAGCTAAATACCGAGTATTTGAATCAGTTATGCGATCCATAATGTGCTATAGTGCTCAAACTTGGGGGTACAAACAATATGACGAAGTTGAAAAACTCCTTCGATACTTTTTGAAAAAACTCTTCCATCTTCCTCTTACGACACCCAATTATGAACTCAGCTTAGAAACAGGTTTGTCAAATCTATTTAATTTCACATTAAAGTTGCACTTCGATTACGTACTCAAAGTTCTGAAATACCCCGAACATAGACTACCACTTATTATGACAAAATATACTTTTGATAATTAAATTAGAATGGGTTAATGATTGGATAGGTCTGGCAGCGAAACATGATTTAAGTCTTAATATACAATATGTTAATCCTGGAATGTTGAAACAACAACTTTATAAAGTGTTGGAATTATCTGATATTAGACACATAAATGAAAGCAGAGAAAAAGCCATATCTTCAAATAACAGGTTGATATACCCCTAGTTAAACTATTACCTTATGAATAAAAACTATTTTAATGATCGATATAGCATAAAAGCGATATCTCTGATTTACAGAGCGAGATGCGAGATGTTAAATTTGAATGGCACACCGTACAAAAAATCATCGACAAATCTCTGCACTATATGCAATCTTCGAATGAAAGAATACACATTCCACTTCCTGGCAATATGTCCTATCTACAAGGATCTGAGGCTATCTCACTTCGGAAAGTTATCATTGACTATGGAACAAACGAAGAACATCCTAAATGGTGATAACTGGTTTGCTCTATACAAATTCATTGAGACTGCATACACCTATAGACATGTCATGTTTTTGTAATATTTAATTTTTTATAAGATCGCATTTATTTTACTCTATTTTATTTTTTTAAGTAAAAAATGTTATTATTATCAAGTAAAGATGTTTGAAATTAAATTATAACGTAATTTAATTTATTATATACATGTATATTTAAAAAAAAAACATTTGATCACGTCAATCAGGCAGACGGCAACGCCATTGCCAATTTAAATTATTATTTTTCATCATTACATATTATATAGAATTCCAAAATATTAAAAATTATTATTATTGTAATATTGAATATAAATAATAAATAATTTAAATATCATCATATCATCATCATTCTTAAATCTTTAAAATTACCAACAATATTTTGCATATAATGAAATAGTTTGATTTCGAAATCTATTTTTGTTAACGAAATTTTTAGTCGAAAACCAATTTTACCAATTTTAGTAGCATTTTTAAAAGTTTTTATTTCTTATATAAACAAATACAAATTGGATGAATGAAATTAATTTGAAGTCAATGTCTTCTATTATTCACGAGATATCGAAAACCGAACATCAATTTTTACCAATTTTGCGTATTTTTTTCTGTAGATTTTAATTTTTATGAAAAAACTCACTATTGGATTTTTATAAAAACATTATTGAATGTCGAAAACAATATTTTCTGTTAGATAAAAATATTTTCAAGCCAATATTTTGAAGTTTTGAAGAAATATTACTATTTTTTGTTTTTTAACTTCCCATAGGAAGTTATTGTAATGGGTCCGATTTGTCAAATTGAAAATTTTAACATTTCTCGACGTTTCAAGGTCCCTAGAGTCGAAATAAAAGATTTTTAGAAATATTTCTGTGCGTGCGTGTGTACGTACGTTCGTACGTCCGTACGTCCGTATGTCCGGCGTCCGTACGTTCGCGACGTTTTTTTCGTCCTCCATAGCTCAAAAACCAGAAGAGATATACCCTTCAAATAAATTTTGTTATACAGATAATAAGGCAGAAAGATACAGAAAGGGCTCTCAAGAAAATTGCGTGGGTGGTTTTTTTACCATAGCAGTTTAAAAAAAAGTTTGGTTAAACCTAAATATCTCATGAACTAATGACGCTAGAGACTTGATTTAAATTTTATAATACATATATACTGTAACGTGATACAAAACAATTATATTTTTGGAAAAAAAAACAATTAACGTTTTTTTTATAAATCAAAAAAACTGAAAAAAAAATTTGTCACCTCGAAAATTTTACGACCAAAATATGATTTCATCTCCAAAACAATTTTGTGCAACGAAGAATAATGTTTTTGACCTCTTTTTTTATAAAAAATAAAATCCTAAAAAAACAATACTCATAGTTATTAAAAATTGAATTTCGAATCAAATATCTTTTCAAAAACTTGAGATTAAGGCTTCAAACTTTTTTTTTATCTTATAAGAAATATTATTTTCAACATTCGGAAAAATTTTGAGAAAAATCGAATTGACAGTTTTTTAACCTAAAAAAAAATTAATAAAACTTGGTAAAAATTGACTTTCGACACGAATATTTTTCAAAACTTTGCGATATTGGCTTCAAACAACTTTTATCTTTCAAAAAATATTGTTGTCAATATTCAGTAAAATTTTGAAAAAAAAATCAAATTGACAGTTTTTTAACAAAAAATTAAAAACCTAAAACAAATTTAACAAAAGTTGGTAAAAATTGATTTTCGACTCAAATATCTTTACAAAAATTTGAGATTATGGTTTCCAACTAATTTTAGCTTAGAAGAAATATTGTTTTCAACATTAGGACAAATTTTGAGTAAAATCGAATTGAAATTTTTTTTTTACAAATAATAAAAACCTAAAAAAAATGTATAAAAGTTGGTAAAAATTGATTTTCGACTCAAATGTTTTTTCAAAAATTTGACTTTTTAGAATTTTAAGTAAAACGAAAAAAACTATTAAAAGCTGCTAAAATGACATTAGCGATTGGTCGAAATGCTAAATTTGAAGTTTGGAATGATCTTTATCTATTTCTTTTGGTTTTGAACCTATAAGATGAATCTAAAAATTATAAAAATTCAATTTAATTTGGAAAAGAAGAGTTTTGAAAATTACGATTGGAATAGTTGAGTTTTGATTCAAACTATTTAGGAATAGATGAGTTTTTAAAAGAAAGTAAACTTTTTGATTCAACTTATTTAGGAATAGAGGAGTTTTGAAAAGAAAGTAAACTTTTTTCATGATTTATAAATACAATATATTTAATTATTAAATATAAATCTACTTATAAAACATTATTTTATCTGCGAACTTACGAAAGATGTTTTCTTAACAAGAATTATTGCAACACTAAATAGTTCAACCCATGAATGCTCTCAAAACAACATTCCCGCCTTTTTAATGTCATTGGAATACACGAGTTTTGAAAGCGGCTACTTTAATTTGCATAGGAAAAGAAGAATTTTGGTGCGGATTTTGGTTTGTATGGGAATAAATGAGTTTTGAATTAAACGACTGAGTGGAATAGTGTAGTTTTGAAAAAAACTTCACTTTTTGAGTAGGTACTCAAAAGTATAGGAAGTAACAAGTTTTGATAAATTTTAGCTAAATACATAGACGAGGGCTCTTCTAAAGAACACTTTCTCATACTTAACTCATTTTTGAAAAAAAGTGGAATAGAAGAGTTTTGAAATTATGCCCCTCACTTCTAAGAAAAATTGTTTTCAATATTAGGACAAATTTTGAAAATTGACAGTTTTTTTTACAAAAAATTAAAAACCTAAAAAAAAAACAATACTAAAACTTGGTAAAAATTTACTTTCGACTCAAATAGCTTTTCAAAAATTTAAAATATTGGTTTCAAACTTATTTTATTTCACAGAAAATATTACTCGTATTTTCGATATTCAATGAAATAAAATCTACAAAAAATAGTACGCAAATTTGGTAAAAATTGATTCATATACACAAACTTTTAAGCAAGACAAATCGACAGACGGGATGGGAAGTTATCAGTGTGAGTCGCATCCCAGCCTCTTTTTTAGTCAAGAAACAGATACTCTTTAAAATTGTTTTGGCAAACTACTTATTTGTGCTTTTTTTTACTTCCCCCTTCCAGTGGTAAAGGGTCTTTAACTTATTAGCTACCAATATAACATTGATTCTAAATACACTTACAATAATATGGTATATTTTTTAAAGTTTCGATCTTTTTTATCAGAACAAACAAATTATGTTTAATCTGGTTCATGAATTGTATTAATGCTCGTATGCCCTTTCCTGAACTAAGTTCCGCCACCTACATTTTTCATTCACTTTTTGAATAATTTTGTTTTCTTTTATTGGTCCTTTTCAAATACTGTCCTAAGTAAATATTAATTGAAGCATTGAATAATTACAAATGTAATTATTATTATAATTATTATTATATAATTATTATTGTAATTATTCAATGATTGAAGTTATCAAATGTGTTGAGAAATATAATTTAGACCTCAACAACGTAAACGGACCTATTTCTATTGATAGAATTTTCTTCTAAATGTCTACTATTTCTCCCAACGGCAAATAGGAGAAACAAGCTATTCCATTCCAAAACCATTGTAATGAAGCCGCACATATCGCCATCTATGCGGATGTTTGTATACAAGCAGACTTTTTGTTCACTAGGTGTCTCTTAATTCGTTAGATAGTTATTTTTAAAAATTGTTGTTTGCATGGATATTATTATTTATTAAAATCGTGTTATGTACTTTGTTTTCGAATATTAGAAAATAAAACAAAAGTGTCTTCGTTTATTATTGTTTATTTAATTACATCTATTTTTTTTAATCATTATATTTATCCTTATGCTTATATATGCTATTAAAAGATTAATTTGAGGAAAGAAAAGAAATTTTGGTAAAAATGTTGAACTTAAAAAATATAAATCACAATAGGTAAAATTATTATTTAAAACTAAATCTAATAGCAGACGATTTTTAGATCCTAAATATTGTATTGTCAGATCAATCATTGCTCTGAAAAGAGTTGCCAAATCAAAGTCAAATACAGAAGTTTCAATGACAAAGTGTTTATTCAAATAATATGACGATTTTATGTCAAAATCTAAAAATGTTTCTTTCAGTTACTCTCTGCAATGTCTTAGATAGGGATAATGACATCTGACTTTACACTGGATACCTTTTTGTTAGTGCTTTACGTGTAAAATAACAGCTGATCAAAAACAGCTGAGATGTCAAAAAAGGAATCCAAAGGTATCCAAGAATTTCTGGGGTATGTAGGTATCTGACAGAACTTGAAAATTGATTTCAGCTTTTTGTATTTGTTGGTAAACAAAAAGATACAAAATGTTAGTTGAAGTTGTATTTGAGGATGTTCTGTACATAATAGACGATGAAGTAGCTATTTGCCTTCATAATAGTCCTCGTTTCTGTTAGGAAAGTTTTGTGTTAAACGTAAATCGTTTAAAACCGGAGATTTCGCAAGTAAATTATTAATCGTATAGAATTCCAATTGAGCTAAGAGGAAATTTAACATAGATTACAGATTAAGGTTATCTCTTATTTATTAAATTGTTACGCACCTATGAATTCATCATCGTCCGACGAATCAGTTGAATTATCCATTAAATGTTTTATCTTACAACAATTTTGACTTCGAAGTTTAAATGTTTCTCTGCTTTTTGTGAACAGCTGAAAGTTGTTTTTATTTTTTGACAGCTATCCAAATACAGCTATCCAACTCGTTCAACAAGGTATCTAAAAATCCACCTATCCAAGATACCCTATCCAACACGAGATTGAACGCAGCCATTCAGACGACATAAGGGACTTGAAAGTTATGCAAGTTTCTAGTATCTGATTGGCCAGCTGCCAAAAATGTACCTTCAGCAACTTTAATGGAAAGTTGACTGTAAAGTTAGTCAAGAAATATCTCCCTAGCTATTAAGTCAAGTCTACGTCTGTCAAAATGACAGTTTGATCATGTTTTTTTCATTAAACTGAAAGCTGAACTTTATTACTCTGTCTATGATTTATTTATTTTCAGCACAACTTCATTTAATGCTTTCTGTAAAATGGTTCCTTGTTAATTTGGAAAAGAAATAACTAATATTTCTTTACAATACAAATCGTGATGGAGTTGCAGCTTGCCTGAGGAGTGTTTTGTAGAAAATAATAATTTTGGTACTTTTTGTACTATGAACTTAAAGTAGCGGTTTGAGAAATAAAGTTCTGAATTTGAAATTCATGGCACTTGAAAAACTAACTAGTTGCCTTGGTCAAAATTTACGTTCAAAGAATCAAGTTGACTGTAAATGAAATCCTTTATGTTGCCCAATATATATATCATCATTATAGGTCTATGCGATTTTAAGACATTTGAAACCAATTTGTAACTGACAGATTTGACAATAAGATCTGACTATGTAAGATCTAACAATCGTCTGTACTTAGCTAAGATTAAGAATTCGGGGTAATTCACATAAGAGTTGCTTTTATAAGGAACAGGTGACCTACTTGCCTAGAGTTGCTCTTAAAATAAAGGTTTTTCGATATTTTCGAATGTACAATATGTCAAATTTGTATTAAGTTTACGTTTTGCATTTGTTTTTTTATTTCTTTACCTGTGTAATTCTCAATCTTATGTGAACCACCCTTGAAGATTAAATACAACTCAAATTCTTACTAAGACTTACGATTTGAATAAAATGAATATAATCTAACTTCTATAACTAAAGTATAATAATATTAATAATATTTACATGCCTTCAAAAACAAAAATCATACATAATTATATGCATTTATATATTTTAAATAATTTATTTGTGATGCATCGTGTATAGTGGCTGCTTATCCGAGTTCGTTTCTACTATTACTATAGTACATCAATGTCATCCGTTTCAGCATCGCAAGTTCGTTCTTGGCTTCTTTCTTGCGTTGGTCCTGGCGTCCGGTGCTGCTGCTGCTGCCTGCTGCTGCTGATGATGGTGTCATCCTCCTCTCGATCGGGTCGTCTCTTTAAAATATTCAAGTCATTAACATTCTCTAAAAAGCAATTATGTCCTGACAGTGTCTTCACGGTCTCCACGTCCTTCTTCAGCTCTTCGATGTCTCTCTTCAGTTTAGCTCTGCGATTCTGGAACCAAGTGATGACCTACATCATCGTTGTTGAGGGCAAATATGAAAATACAAAAATAAAAACCAGTTGTTACCGTGCGTCGTCGTCGGTGATATCAGCTTTTGTATAAATTATGCAGCGATTAAAATATACTCACCTGGGCATTGGATAGTCCCAAGGACGAGGCAATCTCATCTCGATCCGCTGGCGACAAGTACTTCTGATAGAGGAACCTCTTCTCCAACTCAAAGATCTGGTGATTTGTGAATGCTGTGCGGGATTTTCGCTTCTTCTTCGGCTGTGGTCGATTGGCAAAGAGGTCCAAATGCCTTTGATCTGCAGAAATAAAAGGAGTACAATATAATTCATCAATCATTTGTTTATATTTGTTTTGAGTTGATTAAAATTATCATTAAAAATTCTCAATCATCAGATAGGTACATATACAATCCCATCAACCATCCCAAGACATATCACATCAAAGGTGCTAATTATATTGTTGTTAAATTTATTGATACATTATGCAGAGGAAGACCTCCGGAGTCTGAGCCAAGTCCGAAACGAAAACAAGTTAACAGGATTTTAAGAAGAAAAAAATCTTTAATGTCTCGAATTTAATTTGCCTTTTGTATGTTGGTCGTCGTCGTTTTTGAAAATATAAAGAGTCAGAGTGGTGTAAACCAAATCAATCAAAGGTGCCGCAATCGACAGGCCGAGATCAAAAGAGTTTTAATTGCTTTTCAATGGAACCAAAGAATGCGGTTTTTCTGTTTGCTTTTATTTTATTTTTTTTTGTTGTCTTATTTTAGGAATGAGTGATCGATGGGAAGATGAGTCGTTGTGGTGATGGATAAAAAGGAGTTGTTAATCAAAAATCGTTTAAGTAAATTAAATCTATATATATAAAAATCAATGCCACTTTTCGTTGTAATGTTATAACTCAACAATGCCTTTACCGATTTGGCTAATTTTGGTCTTGAATTATTCGTGGAAGTCCAGAGAAGGTTTGTACGTAGAGAAAATTAAAAAAAATCTTGAAAAAGTGTGAAATCAACATCTTTCTATACTCCCATATACAAACAATTTGTACTAATACTTAAAAGCCAATTTGAACCTTTGACAAAACAATCGAAGACAAAAAAGTAACGTTAGTTCTGTCAAACAAATTTAATGTCATCATATGTCATTTCATTTTATCAGCGATAATTATTGCTTTGTTGTGTTTAGGTATATTTTAAAAAATATTGTTGAGTTATTGCTTTGTGTTTATATTTTCCAAAATATTGTTGAGTTGTTGAGTAAAGGTAAAATGCCACGAGCAAGACGACCAAACATAGGCCGGCGAACGCGTAATGCAAATCAAGTGGCATTATTAAGACGATCTCAGACTACAGATGAACGCGCACAAGTTAATGCATCGCAGCGTAAACGTCGTGCTGTTTTGGATGAAATGCTGTGTGCTGCTTTGAATTTTAATAGTCAGATTGATTATAGTATGTACGGATACATTGGAATGATGGACGCAATATTTCCAGGTGAAACGCCCGGCATGTGTTGTGCTAATGGTAAAGTGAGATTGTTAACATTAGAAACTCCACCCGAACCATTGTATTTATTTATTTTTGGGACATCTCAAACGTCGAAGCAGTTTTTGAGTAATATTCAACAATACAATTCGGCATTTCACATGACTTCTTTTGGTGCTACTAAAATTATTAGAGATAATTTTATGCCGACTTTTAAGGTAAATACCTCAACAGGATTGTCCCATGTTTATATCAATCTGAATCATAAAGTTTTAAAAATTCTGATTCAACATCTACCTAAAATTGCATACATGCTACAGATTCAGGGCCAGATTTATCATCAAGCTGGTTCGTTCTTGCCATACCCCGACGCTGATCATCAATTTTTGCAAAATGTATTTTATTGGTGATGAAAATCGTGAATTGGATCAACGTTGTGCAATAGTTTCAAATACAAGACAAGACGAGAAATTATTCGTGAGCTACAAAGGTTTTTCCATCAGCATAACGCATTAGTTCAATTGTTCAAAATTGCTCTTGATCGTATGCCATCTGATAATCACAAAATTGAATAGCACCAAATTGAATATTCAACAAAAACGCATGTATATCACACAATCATGCAAGCCGTTTCCAATAATGCAGGTGGATTATATTTCTTGGATGCACCTGGTGGTACAGGCAAAACTTTCGTTGTATCATTGATTTTAGTTTAGCAAATATTCGATAGGAACAGAAAATTGCATTGTCACTTGCATCTTCGGGAATTGCTGCTACATTATTAGAAGGTGGTCGGACCGCACACTCTGCATTAAAATTGCCATTGAATGTACAAGTGATTGAAACTCCAACTTGCAATATTTCAAGAAATTCTGCTATGGCAAAAGTTCTGCTATTAATGTCAATTATTTTATGGGATGAGTGCACAATGGCGAATAAAAAATCAATAGAAGCATTTAATCGAACAATGCAAGATTTACGTGGTAATTAACAGCTTTTTGGTGGTGCTCTGATATTGCTGTCAGGGGACTTTCGTCAAACATTGCCTGTTATTCCTCGATCAATTTCTGCTGATGAAATAAACGCCTGTTTGAAGTCATCAGTTCTTTGGAGATATGTAGGAAAATTGACACTGAACATTAATATGCATATTCACCTACATAATGATGCAACTGCACATGAGTTTTCAAAACAATTGTTAGAAATTGGTGATGGCAAAATACCAATCGACAGTACCAACGGATTGATCACTTTACCGAACAATTTTTGTACTGTTGAATGTGTTTTTCCGAATATTCTTCAGAATTACAGAAATCATGATTGGTTGAGAGAACGCGCCATTTTAGCACCGAAGAACATTCAGGTGTAGTCACGACATATAAATCAATTGACAGTGTTATGAATCAAGATGAGGCAATGAATTATCCAATTGAATTTTTAAATTCATTGGAACCGGCTGGTATACCACCGCATTGCTTGAATCTGAAAATTGGTTCTTTGATTATATTACGAATATTGCGAATTATTAATCCACCAAAACTGTGTAATGGCACCAGATTGGCAGTGAAAAATTTATTGCCAAATTTGATTGAACTACAATCTTAACTGGTAAATCAAAAGGAGAAGTGTGTTTGATACCGCGTATCCCTATGATTCCAACTGATATGCCATTTAAATTCAAAAGATTACAATATCCTGTGCGTTTATCATTTGCGATTTCCATAAAAAAGGCCCAAGGGCAATCACTTCAAGTTTGTGGTGTCAATTTAGAGGAATCATGTTTTTCACATGGCCAACTTTATGTTGCCTGTTCAGGAGTCGGTACCCCAACTGTTTATTTATTCATGCTCAAAACAAAAAAAAAACAAAAACTATTGTTTTTCCAACTGTTTTAGACTAACCCATATAGACCCACCATAAAAAGAGTACCCAATTCTTTTTTATTTTTTAGTTTTTACGCTTTGCTGATAAATTAAATTTGGGTCAATTGGACTTTTAAATAGCTAGCAATTTAAAATATTTTTTTGTTTGAATAAATGAACTTAATAATCATTTTTTTTTATTACTATGCCTTATACGTAGCGAAGCACGTACCGGGCCGCTAGTTTTATATAGAAAAAGATACTTTGAAGAAATGACACAAAAGTGTTGTTTGTAAGATTGGGGTTAGGGTGTTGTTGTATAGGTATTAAGTTACCTTAGCTCATATAGTTTAGGTACTCTATTGGTGAAAGCAGGCGGATGATTATAATCAAATGATTCATGTTCTTATCAAAAATAATCGCAAGTAGGTTTTTTTTTTTAGATTATACATGACCTCTTTTAACTAATTCATTCTCACCAATCCTCCCTTTTGCAGAAATTCAAATTTGGAGTGGGCAGTATGGTACCTACGTAGCGCCATCTTGTTGTCCCTTATCACACGATAAGTGACGCAACTGCTTTTTTTTTACAAGAGAGCAGTTATTAGATTTCAGTGTACATCCAAAAGGCGTTACTTTTGTGTTTCAAAAGTAATGGGTTATCCATTTTTCGGTTTCAAAAGTATAGGGTAGTATATTGTTCAGTTGAAAGTCTGACATTTACGAAAGTGGATCGCTTAACTATCGCACAACGCATACAGATTGTTAAAACCTACTACAAAAATGGTGATTTTGTCACAGCTTTAAGAGAAGATTATGGTTTACATAATCGTCTAACTACGCAAGTAATTGGTAAAATTGTGAAAAAAAAAATTGAATAGGCTGGATTGGTTACAGATACTGTAAGGTCTGTGCATCATCGTTTGGCTCGTACCACTATAACAATATTGCTGCTGTAAGTGAAAGTGTTGCCAAAGAACTGAATGTGCCGATTCCTCGTCGTTCTCAGGAATCAAGACTGTCTTACGGCACATTATGGCATATTTTGCAATTGGATCTACACCTACATCCATATAAAGTCCAGCTCACACAACAACTGAAGAAAGATGACCATTCACAATGTCGTAGATACATCGAGTGGGGGCTTGAACAACAGGCGCAGGAGGTGGACGGCGATTTTTCGAATAAAATGTTCTTCAGCGACGAAGCACATTTCTCACTCGGTGGGTATGTTAATAAGCAAAATTGTCGTATTTGGGGTTCTAAGAATCCTCAAGTTATTGAAGAGAGAACATTACATCCACAAAAAGTCACTGTTTGGTGCGCTCTGTGGTCCGGAGGTGTGATTGGACCTTACTTCTTTGAAAACGAATATGGAACGACTGTCACCGTCAATTATGAGCATTATAGTCATATTATGATATTGAAGAATTCGACTTGGAGAATATTTGGTTTCAACAAGACGGTTCCACGTGCCACACAACTCGAGCGAATATGGCTTTATTGCAAGAGACATTTAGACATTTCCTGGCAGTGTAATTTCTCGTCATGGCGATATCAACTGGCCACCAAGATCATGCCATTTGACACCGCTAGCCTTTTTAACTTCCCATAGGAAGTTATTGTGATGGGTCCGATTAGTCAAATTGAAAATTTTGTCATTTCTCGACGTTTCAAGGTCCCTAGAGTCGAAATAAAAGATTTTTAGAAAGATGTCTGTGCGTGCGTCAGTGTGTACGTTCGTTCGTACGTCCGTACGTCTGTACGTTGGCGACGTTTTTTTCGTTATCCATAGCTCAAGAACCAGAATTTTGTTATATAGATAATAAGGCAGAAAGATGCAGAAAGGGCTCTCAAGAAAATTGCGTGGCTGTTTTTTTTACTATAGAAGTTTAAAAAAAAAAGGTGAAAATTTTGGTTAAACCTAAATATCTCATGAACCAATGACGCTAGAGACTTGAATTTAATTTAATATTATATATTGTAACGTGATACAAAACAAGTATATTTTTTGAAAAAAATCTAATTAACGGTTTTTTTATAAATCAAAAAACTGAAAAAAAAATTTGTCACCTCGAAAATTTTACGACTAAAATATGATTTCATCTCCAAAACAATTTTGTGCAACGAAGAATAATGTTTTTGACATCTGATAAAATTTTGAGAAAAATCTAATTGACAGTTTTTTTAAAAAAAATAAAAACCAAAAAAAAAATTTTTAAAGTTGGTAAAAATTTTCAAAATTTTCAAATATCTTTTCAAAACTTTGAGATATTGGCTTTAAACTACTTTAATCTTTCAAAAAATATTGTTGTCAACATTGAGTAAAATTTTGAAAAAAATCGAATTGACAGTTTTTTTACAAAAAATTAAAAACCGAAAAAAAAAATTAACAAAAATTGTTAAAAATTGATTTTTGACTCAAATATCTTTTCAAAAATTTGAAATAATGGCTTCTATCTAATTTTATCTTATAAGAAATATTGTTTTCAACAATAGGACAAATTTTGAAAAAAATCGAATTGACACTTTTTTACAAAAAATTAAAAACCGAAAAAAAATTAACAAAAATTGTTAAAAATTGATTTTTGACTCAAATATCTTTTCAAAAATTTGAGACATTGGCTTCAAACAAATTTTATCTTATAAGAAATATTGTTTTCAACAATAGGACAAATTTAAAAAAAAATCGAATTGACAGTTTTTTTACAAAAAATTAAAAACCGAAAAAAAATTAACAAAAATTGTTAAAAATTGATTTTTGACTCAAATATCTTTTCAAAAATTTGAGACATTGGCTTCAAACAAATTTTATCTTTTAAGAAATATTGTTTTCAACATTCTATAAAATTTTGAGAAAAATCTAATTGACAGTTTTTTTTTAACAAAAAATAAAAACCTAAAAAAAAAACATTATATTCAAAGTTGGTAAAAATTGAATTTCGACTCAAATATCTTTTCAAAAACTTGAGATTAAGGCTTCAAACTTATTTTATCTTATAAGAAATATTGTTTTCAACATTCTGAAAAATGTTAAGAAAAATCGAAATGACGGTTTTTTTACAAAAAATAAACAAACAAAAAAATTAATAAAAGTTGGTAAAAATGGATTTTCGACCCAAATATCTTTTGAAAACTTTGAGATATTAGCTTTAAACTACTTTAATCTTTCTAAAATATTGTTGTCAACATTCAGTCAAATTTTAAGAAAAATCGAATTGACAGTTTTTTTTACAAAAAACAAAAACCTAAAAAAAAAACAATACTAAAACTTGTAAAAATTACTTTCGACTCAAATAGCTTTTCAAAAATTACAAATATTAGCTTCAAATTTATTTTATTTCACAGAAAATATTGTTTTCGATATTCAGTAATTTTTTATAAATATCCAACAGTTCGTTTTTTCATAAAAAATAAAATCTACAAAAAATAGTACGCAAATTAGGTAAAAATTGATACATATAGACAAACTTTTAAGCAAGACAAATCGACAGACGGGATGGGAAGTTATCAGTGTGAGTCGCATTCCAGCCTCTTTTTTTTAATATAACTTAGTTCTAGATCGCCTATCATTTTCAAACCCTTCTTGTTTTTGGGCACCTTCCCAGATATGCGAGTTATATTCAAACTTTGGATGAATGAAGGCTTTATAAACTACAGCCAGATCAGAAGGGGTGGCAAATTTTTTGCAACGTCAGAGAGATCCTGAGCACCTAGTAGTATTTTTTGTCAATGACGAGTATGTGACTATTCCATAAGAGGGGATCTGTGATGCAAATACTGAGTATTGAAAGTTGATAGTTTCCTCGATGGTGGGTTACGCTTTAACGACAAGACACAGCATTGCATTTTTGAAGCATTACATTATACACGGTTTATAATAATATTTCCCTATTTGACAATTATATTGAGATCGCAAATTAATGAACTTATCATACGCTGCCTTTAAAGTTTCACTTTCGAAAGACTAAAATGTGAATCTAGAATATGAAAAGTTGAGGGTCGGCCAAACAATTTAAAAGATTAAAAGTGGCAGACAAGTGATTGGTCTTTCAGTACTGCACGAGTACGAAAAAGGATTTGTCCCCTAGAATCGTTTACGCTCCCAAGTACAGGAGGACTCTTGACACTCAGCAAACTGGGCTGCCAGCAAATTGGCTTTATCGATCGAGCTTACAAAAGAAGTTGCATTGTGAACGAGCGTTGGAGTCGAGGAAGACGTGGTATTATGAACGTTTTATAAAAGATACCAGAAATTTTTACTAACTCTCAAATTTTAACTGTTTTTTTCATTCTAAAACGTTTTCCAAAAAGTAGTCGAAAAATGTACCCATATTCGAGAAATATTCCAATAGAATATTTTTGTTTGTTAATAATAAGTTAAAATGGAAATTTAATGCTTCCTCATTCAATTAGATTAAAACATACTACAGATTAAAAAATACATTTCTTATTGAGAAGTTTCAAAAGTATTTAAGGTTTATAACTGATAAAATCCATACATAGATAAAAGGTACGGTATAAAATATTACAAATAGTACACTTTAAAATTACCCAGATTAGCCCTTAAGAAACTAACAGCAAAATTTGATAAATTTAAAAGTATTGTATCCAAATTTTTTATATTTTCATAAAAGAAAACAAGGATTTGTCGGTAATATTTCGTAATCTCATATTTTGTGTATTGTTAAGACTTAAACTGGTGCATTGTAACATTGACGAAAACAAAGTAATAATAATTTTCTAAAAGCCCAAAATCCCATAAATCATAATTTGTTCAGTGTTTGATATAAAAATAACTAATTAAATAAATCACAAATTAATGACTTCTCGTTTTGTCATATAAAAGAAAAATAAGGAAAAAGTACTTCCTGGCGTTGAAAATATTCCTTATAGAAATTTTCTTCATAATTTAATCACACCACCCACAAACTTATTTAACATCATATTCTAATAAATTTTCACTTTAATTACCAAAGCATATTAATTTTATGTTTGCATAAAATACCATACCCTTTGCCTCTCTTCTGATATGATGGGCCAGGTTGGTAAAAAGCAATAAATCTCAATTAAAATTAAATAATTCATAAAAACTCGTACATCAACTAAGTATTATTACGTATATATTCTCACCTTCTTGTATATATGTATTTATAAGGCAAAAACATGAATTGCCATCAGGTTCATGTCCTAATTAACTTTTCAAGATTATGAATTCAACAAACTAGATATGTGGAAATGTATGTATAGGTAATAAGTTATTAAAATCATGTATAAATGTAGGTAGGTAAGGCAGTTCTATTTAGTTATACATAAATGGGTGGGTGCTTCATTGTATATAAACTCAGTAACTTGGTTAGAATTAATAAATGGTCTTATGTTTATGTGTTTGTGCCTACTTGTATATGCGGATATACTAAGAAAAGAACCCATGAAACCAAAACCAACCCACCTATCAGCCCCCATCAAAGTTGGAGTGGAACTTGATGGATTACGAACGTAATTAGAAAATAATACGTGCCTCGGTGCCCAATTAGACACACACTTGACGTTGTTGCCGTTGCCGACAGTCGCTATAGTGTTGCCGCGTATTGTTTGTCCTTTAACAAGCCTCCAATTCGTAACATCAGTTTGGAGTTCATGTTTTCTTATTCAAAGTTATATAGTGACAAAAATAGGAGAGACCGGGGTTCATTTCTTTTTGGGGTAAAAAATAAAAATAAGAACTGATAACTTTTCATATTGGTGGCTTTTAAAATAATAAAAGCTAAATATTCATTTCAGAAACTTCGGAAATATGCGTTCGCTATGAAATTAAGGCTGTTTTTAACATTTTTTTTGGTTGGATTTAATTTTTTTTGAAAAAAATGGCCTATTAGATTTATTTTATAGTTACCGAAAGTTAAAAATTTGTTTACAATATAAAGGTTGGAGAATATCTCTCTTCCGCCGAGCGCTACAAAGTTCGTATCTGGCAATACTATACATAATTTGAAAGTTCTTGATATGACCTACAAAACGACGATATGCATGATTAAACAGTCGCAAACAGTGGCCAAGCCGGGATTGACGGCCAGGAAGGTTTTGATGTGTGTTTAATGGGATTGAAAGGGAACCATCCAATATTAGCTGCTCCCATATGGCCAGACGCCTTATTCTACCATCTACTACGAACAACTAGTCCGAGTTCTTCGCATAAGGAGGGGGGCTTCTAAGAGGGGGGTATTATGAAATTGCCGTCTAGATGGAAACATATTAACGAACAAAACGGCGCATATTTGAACTAAATCCGATCACTGTAACACTTCTTATAAAACATTTAATAAAGAGCAAAAAAGCGGAAGGGAGATATTGTCAAACTTTTATTTATATGAATGCAATTTTAAGTCAATTTTATTTGTTTAGAAAATATTCAAATCCAAAACCAATACCAACCAATTTATTAAGTAAAAGAACTGATTTTCTAAAAAATAATAATTTATGTCAAAAATGTTACTTTTCGTTGTATACAATTATTTTGGGGGAATTATAATTTTGGATTGTAAAATATTCGCCAGAATTTTAACATAAAATTTCATTGAAGTCGATATTGTAATTGTGTCATGAAATATAGAGGATCAAATATTGTTATCTAAGAATCCCACTGGTTTTTTGAGTATACTGACTTACTTATTATGAGGGCAAACAGCGGTTAGCAAAAGTAATTCTTCGTTTGATCTCAGCGCTGGTGTTGTTTTCTGTGTTAATAGCCGAGCCTAGTTAGACAAAGCTCTTAACTACCTTAAAGCTACGTCTGTCGATGGTGAAGTTTTAACCGGGACATCGGTGTTGTAAGTCCTCAGGATTATAGACCAATAAGTCTGTCTTCGTTTCTCCTTAAGACACTAGAGAGGATAATTGATCTACATGTTAGAGAACTTCTCAACGAAAACAATTTGTGCAACTACCAAAACGCTTACCTTAAAGGTAAATCAGTGGAGACTGCTCTGCATGAAGTAGTTTCACATATGGAGAAAAGTCTTGAACATAAAGAATATACCCTGGCAGCATTTCTGGATATCGAGGGTGCGTTTAATAACGTTAAAATGGAATCGATCAAGACTGCCTTAGTTGAAGTTGGGGTTGAATCTGTCATTGTCGATTGGATCTTCACCATGTTAAATGGGACAATTATCAACTCTCAAATAGGAGTTAGCACTATCGAGAAAACAGTTACTTAGGCACACCACAGGGAGGAGTCATCTCACCCCTGCTCTGGATCCTCGTAGTCAACAAAATTCTCACAAAGTTCAAAGCTCAGGGCATTAAAATAGTAGCATATGCAGATGACATAGTGGTTTTGGTATCAGGCAAGTTTCTTACCATCATCGAAAACATTATGGAGAAGGCATTAAAGGATTTATCTTCTTGGGCAACTAAGAACGGTCTCGGGGTCAACCCCACCAAGACAGAGCTAGTTTTGTTCACGAAGAAACGGAAAATGGAGGGCTTCAACCCTCCCAAACTAAATGGTATTCCTCTAAAACTTTCTAAGGAAGCTAAATTTCTAGGAATAATCCTTGACTCCAAGCTTACATGGAAGCGTCATACTGAGGAAAGAATGAAAAAAGCACTATGTGCATTCTAGACATGCAAAAATACCTTCGGTGTACGTTGGGGTATGCGACCGCAAGTCATCCAATGGATGTACACAGCGATTGTCAGGCCCATTCTTACCTATGGCTCTATTGTATGGTGAAAGGCGGTGGAAAAATCAAGCTATCTCAAGAACCTGAATAAGGTACAGAGACTAGCCTGTATAGGAATAACAGGGGCTCAAAGATCCACATCACAAGCTGGATTGGAAATGATCTTGGACCTCCCGGCTCTGGATGAGTTCATAAAGTGCACGGCAGCCAAAACTGCAATTCGTTTAAGAGAACTGAGTTTTTGGAGGCATAGCACTTATGGCCACGGTTCAATCTTACAAAGATATGACACGATTCCAGGACTGAGTGAGACCACCGATTACATCCCCCTTTACTAGATTTCGACAGAAAATATTCTATTTTCATACCAGAAAGACAGGGTTGGGATCCCAATTCACTTATAAGTAAACAGGGTATCCCTTTCTACACTGACGGTTCAAAAATGGAATCAGGAACAGGTGCTGGAGTGTTTTGCCAATCTCTCAACATCAGAGCGTCATATACACTCCCGGCTGACTGTAGTGTCTTTCAGGCCGAGGTCTTTGCCATTGGAAAAGCAACTAAATTGGCACATCACGAAAAGCTAAGCTCTTCGGAGATTACTTTTTTCGTGGACAGCCAGGCTGCTATCAAAGCCTTAGCCAGTGAGACCATAAGATCAAAAGCAGTTTTAAACTGTAGGAAGGAATTAAACAAAATCTGCCACACTAACTCTGCTGGGTTCCCGGACATAGCAATATAGAAGGGAATGATATATTGATGAACTAGCCAGGAAAGGGTCAGAAGCAGACACCAGTAGTAGCGACCATTCAGTTAGGGGACCACTCGTCCCGATTGGGGTACTCAAGAGAAAATCAATATCTCCTGGAAATCCAGGGACGATTGTGTAATCTCTAGAAGTTTATGGCCTAACAGAAATGAAAAGGAAACTCGGTATATTCTATCGCTGAGTAAAAAGAACATTAAAATCTTGACAGGTGTACTAACAGGTCATTGCGCCATTGGCACAATGGCTAACAGGATAGGGGCATTTGCACCCGATTTTTGTAGGAGCTGTCAAGATGAGGAGGAAATAGAAAACATTAAACACCTGCTCTGTGACTGTCCGAACCTCCAAACCAGCCGACCCCGTTATTTCGGAAACAGGTTTGTTGGAGAACTGGATGATCTAGCACAGGTCTCAATGGCGAACATGAGGAAATTCATAGATAGCACAGGCTGGTTCGTTAACGAGCCAGTCTATGTTAATCGGTAAAATTGAGAAGCATCAATGCTAACTTTTACTTTTTTACAGGGGATCACAATGGACCAATAGGCCCCCGTGTACGCAACAGCTTAATGCTGTGCACACCCCTTATAACCTAACCTAACCTAACCTAACCTAAGTCCTTTCTTGATGACAGCTTGCACTTTGTTTTGCCCTCGTTGACCGCTTAACCCAATTTTTCCGCCTCTGCCTCAATACTCACAAAAGCCCCATTGACATCACGCTAAATTCGTCCTCTTTTATGTCAATGTCATCAGCATATGCCATAGTAATTGGAAAGACTTTAGCAAGATAGTGCCTCTAGTATAAACGAGGGAGCTTTGCAGTATTCTTCCTAGGACGATGTTCAACAAATCGCATGACTGTGCATCACCTAATCCAAAACCTTTTTTTTGACACTGAAAAGTTCGGTTAAGTTTTTTCCATCCTTTATGGAGCAGCACGAATTCTCCATGATCATACTGCATAAACGGACTAGTTTGGAAGGGATGCCAAAACTAGACATTGTGAAATCGATGAAAAGATGGTGAGTGTCAATGTGTAGTAATGTGAATATTTGATCGACTATGGACTTTCCCGGTTTAACATCATATTGATAAGGACCTATCAGGTTGTTGACGATTTGCCTTAGACGTTCACATATTCAATTCAATTCAATTTATTTTTCTTCTTCTTTTACAGTTATATAAAATAAAAATATAATAATTTAAAACAACTAAAAATTTAACAATACATAGTAATATTTACAATATAAACATTTTGTAAGTGTTTTTAACTTGAAAATAAGTAAGAAAAAGTAAAGGCACGATCTGTTGTCTAACGACAAGTGTCGAAAGTACCAAAGAAATATTTAATTCAATACTACTAAATAGTTATTTAATCAACAAGTGTTGTGGGGTAGGATGTCGAGAAAATAATATCTTAATTTTTTTTTTTGTAAGTGGATGAAATGATTCAAATTACTTTAAGTTTAAACCAATATTTTGATAATGTTAAAGACTGAATCAAAATCGAAGTTAAAAAGCCATTTTTTAATTTTATTATTGAATAAATGAATTGATCGAATGCTATGTAATTCCGGGGGTAATGTATTGATTAGTCTAGGTACTACTGAGGTATAAAAGTTGAGAAATCTATGAGTATTGTGCGCAGGAATGATAGCAAGATTCCTATCTCTACTCCGTAAAGTGTAAGCTGGAGTATTGTGGCTTAGAAGATAACCACTTCTACAGAAAAAAATGTTCAATAATTTATAAAAATAGAGGTGTTTAAGAGGGAGAATACCAGAGCTGACAAACAACGAAAAACTGTGTTCAAATATCTTCTTCTTCCAGATGGTCCTTAAAATATGCTTTTGAGTAACTAACAAAGGTTGTATATAGTTTTTGTAATTACCACCCCAACATATTATTCCATATTGTATTTTTGATTGAACTAGTCCATAATAAATGGTCTCCATAAGTTCCTTGCAATCAAGTGAAACATGACATATGTAAGTGGTTGACAACAAATATTTTTTTAAAGCTAAGGTGTACACTTTCCAGTTAATTTTATTATCAATTATCAGACCAAGATATTTATATTCAGCTACAGGTTCGATACGAAAACATTTAGGAGAACAAACAACATCCACTTCATTTGTTGGGGCACTATTAGAGACGCAACAAGATAAGCTACTTAGTGAGAATCTTCTACAATCTATGCTGTGCTGAATAAGAATTGGAGGATTCATATCTAAAGTAGTCAAATTGAAAAACATAACTCTTGTTTTTTCACTAATAACAAGCTTATGAATGCCAAACCAATGTCTGAATAACTCCAAGTCGAAATTGATATCCGAAATTAAATCTAACATTGTGGGACTAGAATAAACACAAGCTATGTCATCAGCAAAGCCACTTACTTTTCCTTTTAAGTTAAGACAAAATACACTATTGATATAGATTAGGAACAAAATTGGACCTAACACCGAACCTTGAGGAACTCCAATATTAATACTTCTGGTTTCGCTGAAATGACCACCTACCTTAACCTTTTGCTTCCTGTTTTTAAGGTAGGAAGTAAACCAATCTAGCATAAAACCTCTGAATCCAGCTTTTTCTAATTTTCTCAATAATATGGCATGATCTACTGTATCAAATGCTTTCTTAATATCAATATATAGAGTAGCAGTGTACGTTTTCTGATCAATACTTTCGTAGATATGACAACAGTGTGCTAAAAGTGCATCTGCAGTTGATTTACCAGCTCTAAATCCATACTGATTTGAGCTGAAAAAAATTATTTTTTTTTTCAAAATAACTGACTAATCTACACTTGATGATTTTTTCAAAAATTTTTGAGAATACTGGTAATAGGGATATAGGCCTATAGTTATTTATACATTTTTTATCACCTTTCTTAAATATAGGAATTACTTCAGCTACTTTCAAACTTTGTGGGAATTCACCTTGAACAATACTTTTGTTAAATAAATGAGTTAAAATGGCCAACTTTTTTGACAAAGTTGTTGGAATAACTATTTGACGTAGTAGAAAACGAATTATCCAAAGCTTGAATAACTTTATAGACCTCAAACGAAGATATCGTGTTAAAGAAAAAACTATTTGATTGAAAACTTTCATTAAAACAATTTTCTGGACAAATAACAGAAAAGTGATTTATGCCTGCATCAGAAATAGTATTTACGGCCATTTGAATAAAATACTCATTAAATATTTTAGCCATTTCAGAATGATCAACAATGTTCATAGTTCCAAAGGTAAGATTTGAAGGAAAATCAAAAGTTGTTTTTTTGTTGAATAATTCATTTACTATTGACCATTCTTTTTTTAAATCTCCTTTGGCTTTGTCCATATAAAAATTTTCCTTGCAAATTGGAATTTCAAGATGAATCTCTTTACATAGAACTTTAAAGTTTTCACAGAATAAAACGTTGTTTGGATGTTTCTTACACTTAAGCCTCAATTGATTTTTTTAAATGGATTTTGTCTAATAAATAATTAGACACCCATGGTTTGAGTTTTTTAAATTTTCCTTTACTGCTTGCAAATACTTTTGAACTTTGATCGACATAACCTTTTAAAACTAAAACAAAATTGTCAAAAGCTATTGAGGGTTCATAATCGGAATATACTCTTGCCCAGTTTTCATAAACCAAATGAGAGTTAAGCAGTTCAAAATTAGTTTTGGTAG
Organism: Eupeodes latifasciatus; assembly: GCA_920104205.1. Taxonomy (NCBI): domain Eukaryota; kingdom Metazoa; phylum Arthropoda; class Insecta; order Diptera; family Syrphidae; genus Eupeodes; species Eupeodes latifasciatus. Next base: position 395,223,127 of record OV049924.1, read on the forward strand.
TTTGCTTGTGGAGAATCTGTTTTATCATTACAATTTGACTATTTTCTTTAAAATTCAAACATAAACACGTCATACAATGATCTGAAATTTTAAAATCAGATATTGTGCTAGTTAGGCCGAAGTTAGTTTTCAAATCAATTCTAGCCAATATATGATCAATACAATATTACAGCAGCGAATATTTTATAAGACTAATTCGTCTGTACTTGGTGCAGTTCAGAGGGTCAGTATATATATATATATATATATATATATATATATATATATATATATTCAAGCCATCTGCTCCAGCGGCTTTGTTAGACTTCAGCTTGGATATGGCAATCTTTACTTCATCTGAGATAAGACGGGATTTTTGATTTTTTTTACCTATATTGAATAGATCATCCTGCCTGACACCGGTATTCGGTTCGTCGTCCCATAATACAACAGAATCCAAAAGTCGTCCTTCCATATACTAAGCATTGAATGTGGTTCTAAAATGAACTTTCAAAAATCGTTTCTGCCTCTGCCTCTCAACATCTTCGAATGCACGCTTATCATGCTTCCCTTTTTTACGTGGGTATTTAAACATTGCCACTTTTGAAGAAGACGTTATCTTGATGTTATTATCTGAAGTCGCTTTATCTGCTAGTTTTTTAGATAAGGCCAACTAAAAAAATTTATCCCAAAAATGTCTCCCCTTATATAAACCTTTAACCGCCAAAAATTGTCACAATTTGAAATTTGACAAATCGTACCGATTACGCAATGACGTCAAATGGAAACCTTAATAAAGACTCAAATAAATCTGAAACTTTATGTACTTAGAATAATAATGTAGAAAGCTGTCTAAAGTAAATATGAGAAACAACATTTTTTTCATGGGTTTTTGTACCGATTTGTCCCATTTCTAAAAATGAAAAGTAGAAACAAATTAAAAACTTATTAGAATAACGTTAAATCTTACAACCGAAACAAAAACTAGACTACATTACTCCATTATCCATCGATATCCCTATCTCCCCTAACCCAAAAAGAGAACATTGTGTAAAACGTAAAAATATGTACCGCTCACGCAACGCGTCACTTCTTCCGTACACAATAACAACTACACAATGAGTTGTTGAATTTATTAATTAATTAATTAAAAACAAATTTGCCTGAGGCACGATATTACAATGTAAATACGCCATTTTTTTTAAATTTTCTGTTCGGTTGATCTTTTGTGTCTTTTTAGTGCGACACCTATGGATGACGGACGTGACTTGAGGTATGATGCCGTCCGGTCATGCATCGTTGGTTATCCTGCTTCAAACAAATATAGGTACACAAAGATAAATGAAGAACGCAACTGACTGCCCGGTCCGAGTCCCTCATCGTACCATCCATTCATCAGAGTAACCAAACGAACCACATTTGAATTGCAGAAATGAAAGTGCCATGTATTGTATAGCTAGGCTATACATAGGTGCATAATATGTAAGAAAAATGACTATAAGGATACGGAAATGGAAATTATATGTAATAATGTCGTCAGCAGCGGATCTAATCATAGAGAGGTGTGTGATGTTTTGTCAGTATGTTTTCAAATGAATAAACGAGACTGACTTAAACATGCGATGCGATTTGTTCTGGGATACAATGGTAATAATGTTGCAACGGGGTGAGAAGCATATTATGAATAAGTATAACTACGTCGCGTATAGCCTCGGTCGTGTGCTATCATCTTGAGATCAAAAAAAGAGTTTGCTGAGCGCTAGAGCTACTGTTTGGACACTTCTTGGACGACATAACATAAATATCTGGAATAGATATGCGTTTCCAACTTAGTTATGGTTGGGAGTTCGTCAAGTTGCATTAATTATAAGGTTGATGCATTATTCAAGTCATCATTAGGTTGAATGTAATTAATTTTTACCAACAAGCCATTGTTAGCAAATTCCTGAACTATTTCTTATTGCTATACATACATATATTTTAATTTATGTGCATTCATTTTTATAAGTCAAGGATGTTCGAAATTTATAAATCAATTAATTTATATACTTTTGTAAGCATGAACTCAAGTTTTTTTTTTTTTTTTTGTCTATTAAATGAGTTTTATAATATTTTTTAATAAACAAAAAAGAAATGTTTATTTGTGATTCATAGCAATTTTATTTGACTTCTATTAGAGAATTTAATGAAGTTTAAACCAGGTTTATAAAAGAATGCAATCTTTCGGAAATGCAATCATTATAATCATTCATATACAATGACGGATCCAGGAAGGGGGTCGTAGGGGTCATGACCCCCTGGGAGATAATTTGTTTGATTTTTCGTAGGAATTCCCTTCAATTCAAAACTAATCGTATTGCGTTAATGGATATGACCCCCATTATATTTTGAATTAGATATTAATTTTTTGTATATGAAACCAAAATTTGTATTTTACTTTCTTAAACTTTGTTGCTAAAAGTACTACTTTTAACTGAAGACATGGACCAAGAACATAATATGAATCGGACATTAAGCCCTATTCCAAAAACACAGCACAAATTCATCAACTTTTGACCAATGGACGGTCCAGGGGGGGGGGTCATATGAGCCATAAAGCTTATATAGTCAAGATGTATAAGTAAAGATTTAATTTAAGGATTTGTTAGTAATTTAACGACATTCACCAAAAAGTGGTTTGCTGTCAAAAACAACTAAAATTTTGATTTTCGCTCAATTTAAAATTTGAAAAAACTTTAGTCATGCTTTAAATTATTTTCATAAAATTTGTTTCTAAGAAAAAGAGCAAATATTCAGGTTCTTGAAGAAACCTTGAATAAGAGATCGTCAATCTTATCTTAAGTTGCCTTTAAATTCCTTAAAATAGCTTTCAATTTTATTATTACATTTTTTTGACACACATACATAAATAGTGATTATTGAAGTGATTTTTACTGCGACATATAGGAAATAAATAGTAAATTTTGCATTAGTAAACAATTTCAAACTAGAGCTTTTAATCAAATATGACATTACGACGGTAGAGAAGTCGAAAAAAGTGGGTTCCCCGATTCCTTCCTTCTGTCTGTCTTTCCTGGCCCTACAGTCCAAACAATTGTGTTGATTGAAATTAAGATTTTCAGCCGATTAGTGTAAGGTGTTTTTTTCATTTTATTTATACGAAAAATGAAAGCATCAGTCCCCATACCTACAAATTTTTTGGTTCAAACATGTGACAAATAAAATTGCATTTAAATATTTGAGAAAAACTTATTTTGCAGGTACATTTTTAAATCTTAAAATATAGGAAATATTTTTAAACAGACTTTTCGGAAGAAATTAGCAAGTTCTAGATTTTTTGTTTTCTGTTGAATACAAAAAATCTTAAAAGATCTTAAAAAATTAAATAAATCTACTTTTGAAATTTACTTTGGATGCTCTAGAACTGAGATTTAAACACGAATTTCAATAATACAAATGTCCCATAAAAGTCAAGTGACACTTTTGTTAAACTATAGCTAAAGTGAAAAACATAATAAACGTTTCATTTCTATTGATATAAAAGCTTTGAAACGTGTAATTTGTGAGTGCTACAAAAACTTTTCTTCGAAATTTATTTGTTTACCTTACTTTGTTTTAATTTAATTTTTTTGAGAAATTATGTACTTAAATGCAACTATTTCAAGAACCAAACCTTTTTATCTCTACAATTTTTAAGTTTTGTTGACGCCTTTAAGATCAAAATACGAGTAAGCAGATTGATAACGATAGTAATAAGAGACTCCCGAAAATTGGGTACGAAAAAACTACGTCAAGAAAAGCCCGACATTTTTACATATCAAATCCTCTCTCATTTTCTGGATTTTTGAATTTTTCTTCTTCGCATTAATAGAAATGGAAACAAGAAAAGTGTATTTTATTTCTGCGCGAAATGCATCAAAAACCCGCTAAACTATTGTGCTCTTAATATGGCATATTTAGAAAACTGTTGGAATCTTCGAATGCTTTCATATGTAGGGAGTCATCCAAATTAAATAGTTAGACCATACCTTGCTCGACAACAGTGTTTTAAAATGATTTGATAACTAAAGTTGTCATTTTAGCATTTATTAAATTTTGTTAGCCTCCTTTACAAAACATTAAAGAACATTTTTAAGCGTTGAGTAAAAACTCATCAATTGATTGCAATCATTTGAAAATTCATGCATTCTTTGTATTTTTTCTAACCACTAATCAAAATATTCTAGCGTGGCACATACACCTCGCACAATTAAAATTTTAAAAGTGTGTTTATTGAAATTTGACTTAAGAATGCAAAAGAATGCAAAGTCTGTAAGTGAATGCAAAGACTTCAAAAGAATGCAAAGACTTTAAAAGAATGCAGACTTTAAGTAAATAACGGGTGATTTTTTAAGAGCTTGAGAACTTTTTTTTAAAAAAAAACGCATAAAATTTGCAAAATCTCATCGATTCTTTATTTGAAACGTTAGATTGGTCCATGACATTTATTTTTTTAAGATAATTTCATTTAAATGTTGACCGCGGCTGCGTCTTAGGTGGTCCATTCGGAAAGTCCAATTTTGGGTAACTTTTTCGAGCATTTCGGCCGGAATAGCCCGAATTTCTTCGGAAATGTTGTCTTCCAAAGCTGGAATAGTTGCTGGCTTATTTGTGTAGACTTTAGACTTGACGTAGCCCCACAAAAAATAGTCTAAAGGCGTCAAATCGCATGATCTTGGTGGCCAACTTACCGGTCCATTCCTTGAGATGAATTGTTCTCCGAAGTTTTCCCTCAAAATGGCCATAGAATCGCGAGCTGTGTGGCATGTAGCGCCATCTTGTTGAAACCACATGTCAACCAAGTTCAGTTCTTCCATTTTTGGCAACAAAAAGTTTGTTAGCATTGAACGATAGCGATCGCCATTCACCGTAACGTTGCGTCCAACAGCATCTTTGAAAAAATACGGTCCAATGATTCCACCAGCGTACAAACCACACCAAACAGTGCATTTTTCGGGATGCATGGGCAGTTCTTGAACGGCTTCTGGTTGCTCTTCACTCCAAATGCGGCAATTTTGCTTATTTACGTAGCCATTCAACCAGAAATGAGTATCATCGCTGAACAAAATTTGTCGATAAAAAAGCGGATTTTCTGCCAACTTTTCTAGGGCCCATTCACTGAAAATTCGACGTTGTGGCAGATGATTTGCAAGCGTTGCTCGTTAGTAAGTCTATTCATGATGAAATGTCAAAGCATACTGAGCATCTTTCTCTTTGACACCATGTCTGAAATCCCGCGTGATCTGTCAAATACTAATGCATGAAAATCCTAACCTCAAAAAAATCACCCGATAGTAAGTTTTGCATTAGTAAACAATTTCAAACTAGAGCTTTTAATCAAATATGACACCACGACACAAGGTAGAGAAGTCGAAAAAAGTGGTCTGTCTGTCTTTCCTGGCCCTACAGTCCAAACAATTGTGTTGATTGAAATTAAGATTTGCAGCCGATTAGTGTAAGGTGTTTTTTTCATTTTATTTATACGAAAAATGAAAGCATCAGTCCCCATACCTAAAAATTTTTTGGTTCAAACATGTGACAAATAAAACAGCATTTAAATTTTTGAGAAAAACTTATTTTGCAGGTACATTTTTAAATCTTAAAATATAGGAAATATTCTTAAACAGACTTTTTGGAAGAAATTAGCAAGTTCTAGATTTTTTGTTGTCTGTTGAATACAAAAAATCTTAAAAGATCTTAAAAAATTAAATAAATCTACTTTTGAAGTGAATTTACTTTGGATGCTCTAGAACTGAGATTTAAACACGAATTTCAATAATACAAATGTCCCATAAAAATCAAGTGACACTTTTGTTAAACTATTAGCTAAGTGAAAAACATAATAAACGTTTCATTTCTATTGATATAAAATCTTTGAAACTTGTAATTTGTGAGTGCTACAAAAACTTTTCTTCCCAATTTATTTGTTTACCTTACTTTGTTTTAATTTAATTTTTTTGAGAAATTATGTACTTAAATGCAACTATTTCAAGAACCAAACCTTTTTATCTCTACAATTATTAAGTTTTGTTGACGCCTTTAAAATCAAAATACGAATAAGCAGATTGATAACGATAATAATAAGAGACTCCCGAAAATTAAGTTCGAAAAAACTACGTCAAAAAAAGCCCGACATTTCTACATATCCGATCCTCTCTCTTTTTCTGGATTTTTGAATTTTTGCAGCGTTCTTCGCATTAATATAAATGGAAACAAGAAAAGTGTATTTTATTTTTGGAAAAAAGCAACGTTTCAAAACAATTTCCTACAATTCTGCGCGAAATGCACCAAAAACCCTCTAAACTATTGTGCTCTTAAATATGGCATATTTAGAAAACTGTTTGAATCTTGGAATGCTTTCATATGTAGGGAGTCATCCAAATTAAATAGTTAGACCATACCTTGCTCGACAACAGTGTTCCAAAATGATTTGATAACTAAAGTTGTCATTTTAGCATTTATTAAATTTTGTTAGCCTCCTTTACAAAACATTAAAGAACATTTTTAAGCGTTGAGTAAAAACTCATCTAAGTGTGTGACGCCCCCCCCCCCCCCTGGAGCCTGGATCCGCCCTTGTTCATATATATAATTTATTGAATTTAACTAAAAGATTGCATTAATTTATTTTACCTAATTAAAATTTTGCAATCAGTAACAATTTGACCTGAAAAATGTGCACTCACTATTTTTTCAATCATTTCCCTAATGTTGTTCGCAATCAATTGATTGCAATCATTTGAAAATTCATGCATTCTTTGTATGTTTTCTAACCACTAATCAAAATATTCTAGCGTGGCACATACACCTCGCACAATTAAAATTTTAAAAGTGTGTATATTGAAATTTGATTTAAGAATGCAAAAGAATGCAAAGTCTGTAAGTGAATGCAAAGACTTCAAAAGAATGCAAAGACTTTAAAAGAATGCAGACTTTAAGTAAATACAAGAAATGCATGATGTGTGGAAAAACGGTTGCATTATATCAGTCCTCAAAAAAGCAAATCCTTTCATTCCTTCTGAATATAGACCTCTCAGTATTGTGTCGTTTCCGTGTAAGTTATTTGAAACAGCTTTGCATGACCAAATCCAAGTTTATTGGACTAACACAACTTACTCACAAAATGGCAATTTGGATTTCGCAAAAAGCACAGTTGTGAATCTGCAGCCATAAAAGTTATGTCGGATATCCGCTTCGCTCTTGACTCCGGTGACCTTGGAGTTGTTGTTCTTTAAGACTTTTTTAAAGGCTTCGACTGCATTGCTCACTCTATCTTAGTTTCTAAACTAAAGAGAAAATTAAATTTTTCTAGCTCACCACTCGGGCTGTTGTGGAACATCCTCATAGATAGAGTTCAGTGAATAAAAACTGAGGTTGGTATTTCTGATCCTCTTATTTCCAATATCGGAAAACCTCGAGACTCGGTCCTAACGGCATCTTTTATTTTCGTTATTTATAAATAACCTTCACAATGTCATTTCCAACTGCCGATTTCATTTTTTTGCCGATGACGTAATACAATGCACTTTTAGTAAAATTAGTTTGATGAAAGATGGAGCTAGGAATGACGATACGATTTAAGCCAAATCCTTCCTAAGTCTAATACCTAACAACAAAATTAAATTTAATCCTTCGAGTTCTGTTGTTATGTTATATTATGTTCTAACGATGAACCTAGTCCTCTAGATTTCCCTAAAATTGTTCTTGATAATGAAGTATTTACCTATACGTAAAGGATGATACTTGAGATATAGAATAAATAGCAGTGTCAGTAGCTGCAAAAGCAACCGTTCGAAATATTTTTATATAGATGGGGTTTGAATGATACAAATGTTTGAAGGTGCTTGAAAGTATACAAAAAACCAAGTGTTGATAAACCTGAGATGAATACTTAAATCGGGACCTCTATCTCCGTTTCTATAGCTTCACCTCCAGTTGTGTTGACATCTTTACCAACATTATCAACCAAACAATTTGATAAGAAAAATGTCTGAAACATTCTTACATGCTCTCAACCCTTTCAAAGATAAGGGGAAAAAGAGTGAAACTGTTAAAAGAAATTGAAATTACATTTTTGGTGGAAAATTAAAGTGTAAGTTTTAAACCGGTTGTCTATTCCTTTATCTCCGAGCACATAAGAAAATGTGGGAGACGAAAATGTTATGCCTGCTTGGTAAGGGTCTTAACGCCATTGGAGCTATGGAGCATAAGATTTTATAAGACCCTTTCAATAATGTTTACAACAACATAAGGGAGGTATAAACAAATTTCGAGCTTACTATCCCTCATTCCGAGGTTGAGCCCTTTTTTGCCTTATTTTACTTTATTGATTTTTGAAAAAACGGAATAAGAAAGTTTTGAAATAACACTTCTTATATGTATCATTAGGTTTTAAAGACTAAGAAATCAGAAAAGAAGTTAAATCCAAAAATCACACGCTAACTATAAATGAATAAGTATAGCTGCTTCCAACAACGTTTGAGAGTATTTTATATCTTTCAATAATGGATTCCCAAAATTTGACAGTTGTTGATATTGTCTATGTGCTTTGCCTGCAGTCGCCAAAATAGTAGCGAAGATTATTTTTGAAACGTGTTATAGAACACCTCGAAGCAAGACTCGGAGTTGAACAAGCGAGATTCCGGACTGGATCCTCCTATTTTGATCACATCAACAACCTTGCGGATCGCTATCGAATAGTGCGCAAAATATCGATCACCACTTCACTTGCTGTTCATCAATTTTGAGAAGGCTTTAGACAGCGTCAACAGTTTATCTGGCTTGCTTTGCGTAGGAGGGGTATCCCGGATAAAATCATCTCTATTATGAACCCGACTTCTGATGGGTATAAATATCACGGAGGTATGTTGTTGGAGGAGTTTGAAGTCCAAAGTGGAGTCAGGCAGGGTTGCAGAAAATGGAGGAATAAGATGAAATCTGACAACAATTTAATTTTGCAGACGAAGTATGCTTGCTATAGACCCTCAGAACTTTCCACTCATCGTCTCTGGTAAACATTTCGCAGCAACCAGCGAAGAATAAGTAAAGACTTTTCAGTATCAGGTCTCTACTGAAGGCGGAACAGAACAAGATATCGCTAGCTGTATCGGGAAATCTAAGTTTGCGTTCGGAATGTTGTCCAATGTTTGTAGAAATAACTCTCTTGAAGACAAAGCTACAACTTTTCCGCTCAAACTTTTGTTATATGGTTGCAGCACCTGGAAAATAACAACAACGATTAACAGAAAACTGCAGACCTTCATTAATAAGTGTCTACGAAACATCTTACTGGTCCAATCGTATATCTAATGAAGAACTATATATGAAAACTGGTCAGAAACCCATTGACACTATTATACGAAGGCTCAAATGACAGTGAATTAGAAATACGCTTCGAAAAGGTAATGCAGTGGACTCCACTCACTCAAGAGGGCAGAAGTGTCGGTAAACCCAGAAGCACGTGGAGAAGAACAGTTGAGGAGGAATCGTCGAGATTGGGGAAGAACTGGAGGGAGCTGAAACACATCGCCGGAAACCGCACACGATGGCGCGTAGGAGTAGTTAAGGCCCTTTGTCCTACTACTTTAATTTAATTTTAGTGAAGCTCAACCCCCATTTATTTCGTTTAATTCAAGCTATAAGTATAACTTGAAAACGAACTTAAATGTAAACTTATAACTATGTGTGGGGTTGGGTCAAAGGACTTTGAGGTTATAGGTGCTGATGTTGAAATCAAATGAATTTGGATTCGAATTGACCAAATTAAGGCCATAGAAGATGTGGTAAGTTGGCTTTCTCAGGTTGCGGGTGTTAATATTAAACGAAATCGAATTAAAGAAAGAGGATCAGTCAAACGAGCCAGAGAGAAGCCGATGTATGTCAGCAATTTCTCTACGTTCCTGTAATGAGTTAAAATTTAGCAGACGGAGGTGACCACGATAATGGGGCATAAGATCAAAGAATTTTCCCCAGAAAGTTATCGAAATGCAATACTAAGAACTCTCTGTTGTATGATTTCTATTCTTGATATTTGTATACCTTGATATGGAGACCAAACATGCGACGCATATTCAAGTAGAGGTCGGACAAACATGTTGAACGATCGGGTCACGTAAGGGTTAGAAAATTCTTTGGACCATTTTTTAACAAAACCAAATGCAGAATTGGCTTTATGAATTATTTTGTCAATGTGAAGTAGAAATGTCAGTTCACGTCCCATAAAAGGCTGTGATACCTTATGTTTTCTTCTAAATGTATGTATGTATGTATGGGATGATTATGAAGATACTAATGACGGGGAGCTGTTTTAATGAGTTTACGCAAAGAGGTCATTGTCTGGCATTTGCTAATGTTGAGCTCTAAACAATTTTTGGTAGGTATACCAGGTTGAGAAATTGTCGAATCTGTTTGGATGAGAGATAAGTCTCCATGAGTTGCAATGTTTTTAAAAATTTCGTATCATCAGAGTAAAGGGGTATTTGACAATGTTTGACCATGTCAATGTAATTATTTGCATTTTTTAAGAACATCGGAAGTGGCAGGATTGGAACGAGCGGATATAAATCAGACAAGAGAACACCCACGGATTTTATAGGTCTGAGGGTCTTAAGTAAGTAAGTAAATATGTTGGGGTTCATTGGGCTTCACATTTATTCAATCTGTTTTGTCAAATCAACAACCACAGGATATAGCGTTCGTCACTTTCTGTAAGAGTGTGGGGGGAGGGAGTAATTCAGCGCATTCGATTTCCCGTCGCTAAACAAGAACTTGAATCTTTGCAGACCAAAACTTGGGTTGAGATATCGACTTGCAGCTATCATCAAAAGCTGGACAGATAACGAACTCACCGGCAGGATACGTGAATGTGACGTATATTGGCCGAACCATCTTCAGCGATGTGGCCTATTTCTTGATGAATTGGTTTTTCAAACGAATCAAATTTATACATTTTGGAATTCAAGAGCATACAATTTTTTACGAAAAAGTTAGACTCGTTTCACACTACACGGTTTTGACCGTACGGAAAAAAACCGGAATACATAAACCGGATCAATGGATAATTACACATTATACGGTTTTAACCGTACGGTAAAACACGATACGAGTATTATGCAGAATTCCTGTGCTTAGTATACTTTTTCACAGGTCTTGAAGTGGCTGATCGAACTCTGCCGCACGAATAAAATCGTATAATGTGAAAACATGCATTTCGTCACGTACGCCACTAAGCTTATCGCGCCGTCCGGCTGCCGTATACTGTAGTGGCAGTAGACGGTTGCTACACGGCGAGGCGCCGGCATTTTGCCGCGACCGTATAATATGAAAGCGTATATGGCTTGTTTCACACTATACGGTTTTGACCGTACGGCAAAAAAACCGGACGGCGACATTTTGTTAGAGGCGCGAAGAAGAGCATATACGCTTTCATATTATACGGTCACGGCCTCTAACGAAATGTCGCCGTCCGGTTTTTTGCCGTACGGTCAAAACCGTGTAGTGTGAAACAAGCCTTATTGTTTGGTGTGAATTTGGAAAAGCGGAGTAATGGTTTTTTTTTGAAACAGTATTAACAGCTCTGATGAGAATTTAAAACACCGTAACTTAAAGCATAAATAACAGAGGTAGTGTCCAATATATCTACGCATGCGTTAAGCCCTAAAATTAAATCAAACCAGACATGTTAAGATTGTTAATAAAATATATAGCCTTTGTATATCAATAGCTCACATTAACTTAAGTACCCTGTGTATTAAGTTACTTACTTAACATAATTTATGTGAAAAAATATCTTAACAAACATACTCCATCCATCTATTGTTTCAATTTAAATGTCATAAATAACTTCGGTCGTAAAAACTAAACCATTTGAACTGAAATTTAGATTACCAAATCGTCAATTATATACATCAGCTCTGGATATCATCAGCAACTTATGTCTCCTATTAAACCTCATTATAACAAAACAACTTCCGTCACAGCCACAGGTTATATATGTTAATGTATACTAAGTCAAAGATATAAAAAACTTTTATAGCTCACCACTCTAACGATAGCCAACTCGATTAATATAAAATATAGGAATACCATTAGATACCAAGATATTTGAAAATTCGCCAATTTCCAAACTAAGTCGGTTCTGCTGTTTAAAATTTTACCTACAATGTGGAACCTTATTAACGTTTCAAAACAAGCAATCAATTTTTCAACAGAAAAACAAAAATAATTTCTCCATAAACAACCAATTTCAGTGCAAAATCATTAACCCAACATCAAAGTTTGACAGCAGATCTTAACATTTCGATGACAAACAAAGAGAACATCACATCAAAATCCACTTTAATTTATTTTCATAAAATACCCATCAGAGCCAAAAATTGTTGCCACTGTGATTCCGTGAGTCCGAAATTCGAAATTCCAATAAAATAGAAGCATAATAACAATAAAATTAGACTAAGCCGACAAAAAAAAAAAAAACAAAAAACAACAAAGAAGTATACAAAGGAAAATAAATTAACTGTAATTAATTTGAGTTTTTAGACCTTCCGCACATTAGCAACCTCACTTCTGAGTTCTGACAAGAAGCGTCACTCGCTTTTTTGACCGTCAGACCGCCGCCGCGCCGGCCGCACCGCGCCGCTATTCATCTCCTCATCTCATCTCGTTGGAAGTGTATCTGGCCTCATATGATGCTAAAGTAAAGCATCAGCTTGTCAATCTGGGTTCCAATCAAATGGATTGGATATCGGAATCAATTATGTTAATAAGCCATGGCTGACGATTGCTTATAAAGAATTTGATCCATCAAGGTGAGGACTAATTTTGAAAAACAAGAAAAAGAAAACATTTCTTGGTGGTTCTGTGATCTAATCCAAGCCGGATCTGATTCACACGGCTTTGGCTGCTGCTGCTGCTGCTGTCGATGATGCGATGCGGCTTTGCTTTTAACTGATGATGGTACTGGTGTGGTGCTGCGTTCATTAGGAGAGAGTCTGGTGGTTTGTGTGGCAGTTCGGGAGTCTATCTTAAGACTCAATTATCACACTGCGGTCACTCTAAATGGGAATTTGATTGAGCCCACCAGGAATGCGCTGCGTTCGCTCTTTCTCTCTCTCTAATCACACCCATCATAGATTGTTTTAGCTTCTGGATGAGTGCGGCTGCGGCACGACACTAATTCCCAGGGCGATATATGGCCAGTTAATCTGTCTGGGCTCCAACCTCCAACTTCAAATCCCAACCGACCCAATGGATTAATCGCATCGAAAACACAAAAATCTTTGGCAGTCTCAAGAAACGGTCAGAATACAGATACCTACCTGGGGTTTGAGTTCTATATCTCTTGTCTCTTATATATATGGACCAAATTTACATCTTTCCTAATTAACTTTTGATAGCTTTGGACCACAGATGAGCTAACAGCAATAACAGCTTCGAAAGGTGCTACTACCCATTCCTCATTTCTCATTCATTTTTGATCGTTCGTGATGCTGGACATGGAAATGGAGATGGAGATGGGGATGGAGTCTTTGTTTTTAATTTTTATTTCACTTTCCGTTTCGTCTTCCAAAAAAAAGCCACAACAAAAGGAATGCCGCGCATCTTATTGAAGTTAAGGTGAAGTTTCAAAATATCTTGTACCTTACTTAGATATACATATATAAGAATGTGGGCATCATAATAATATTTAAAATAATATAACACAAATTCGGCTTGGGGGCTTTGAAGTGGTAAAACTGCGCGAGACTCCTTAAACATAAGAAAAAAAACGTTCATGAGGAATTTGGAGTCCAGCTATATAGGGGGCTATATGGCTGCCGTGACGAACTGAGTGATCCAGCAAAAAAAGAAACACGATGCACAGTGGGACAAAAAACTTTAAAGGTAAGGTCAAATATTTAAGTTTAACTTAAGGGCTTTAATTACATATTTTTCTCCATCGTCAAATGTCATCTATTCCAATTTGTAATTAGAAGCAACTGTCACTTAAGTCTTTGATTGTCGAATTTTAATGTTTAGAAGACTGACATTTTTACCAGCAGATTTTAATCTATATATATAAAAATCAATGCCACTTTTCGTTGTAATGTTATAACTCAACAATGCCTTTACCGATTTGGATAATTTTGGTCTTGAATTATTCGTGGAAGTCCAAAGAAGGTTTGTACGTAGAGAAAATTTGAAAAAAATCTTGAAAAAGTGTTAAATCAACATCTTTCTATACTCCCATATACAAACAATTTGTACTGATACTTACGAGTAAAAGCCAATTTGAACCTTTGGCAAAACAATTGAAGATAAAAAAAGTGACGTTAGTTCTGTCAAACAAATTTAATGTCATTATATGTCATTTCATTTTATCAGCGATAATTATTGCTTTTTGTGTTTATATTTTCCAAAATATTGTTGAGTTGTTGAGTGAAGGTAAAATGCCACGAGCTAGAAGACCAAACATAGGCCGGCGAACGCGTAATGCAAATCAAATGGCATTATTAAGACGATCTCAGACTACAGATGAACGCGCACAAGCTAATGCATTGCAGCGTGAACGTAATGCACAGAATAGATCTGTTGACCCTGTACCTGTACTTGGTCTTGCACGGCGGCGATCACGAATATATCGTGCTGTTTTGGATGAAATGCTGCGTGCTGCTTTTAATTAAAATAGTCAGATTGATTATAGTATGTACGGATACATTGGAATGATGGACGCAATATGTCCACATTTTGATACGGCTAACTTTCAAGGTGAAAGCCCGGCATGTGTTGTGCTGATGTGCTAATGTGAGATTGCCACATTAGAAACTCCGCCCAAACCATTGTATTCATTTATTTTTGGGACATCTCAAACGTCGAAGCAGTTTTTGAGTAATATTCAACAATACAATTCGGCTTTTCAAATAACTTCTTTTGGTGCTATTAAAATTATTAGAGATTTCAAATTCAACAAAAAAATGTATATGACACAATCATGCAAGCCGTTTCCAATAACGCAGGTGGATTATATTTCTTGGGTGCACCTGTTGGTACAGGCAAAACTTTCGTTGTACCATTGATTTTAGCGACTATTCGATCGGAACAGAAAATTGCATTTGCACTTGCATCTTCGGGAATTGCTGCTACATTATTAGAAGGTGGTGGACCGCACACTCAGCATTAAAATTGTCATTGCATGTACAGGTGATTGAAACTCCAACTTGCAATATTTCGGGAAATTCTGCTATGGTAAAAGTTCTGCGATTAACGTCAATTATTTTATGGGATGAGTGCACAATGGCGAATAAAAAATCAATAGAAGCATTTAATCGAACAATGCAAGATTTACGCGGTAATCAACAGCTTTTTAGTGGTGCTCTGATATAGCTGTCAGGGAGACTTTCGTCAAACATTGCCTGTTATTCCTCGATCAATTTCTGCTGATGAAATAAACGCCTGTTTGAAGTCATCAGTTCTTTGGAGATATGTAGGAAAATTGACACTGAACATTAATATGCATATTCACCTACATAATGATGCAACTGCACATGAGTTTTCAAAACAATTGTTAGAAATTGGTGATGGAAAAATACCAATCGACAGTACCAACGGATTGATCACTTTACCGAACAATTGTTGTTGCACAATCTATAGATAAGTTGATTGAATGTGTTTTTGCCGAATATTCTTCAGAATTACAGAAATCATGATTGGTTGAGAGAACGCGCCATTTTTGCACCTAAGAATATTCATATCAATGCCATTAATTTTCAAATTCAAGCGAAACTGCCAGGTGTAGTCAAGACATATAAATCAATTGACAGTATTATAAATCAAGATGAGACATAAATAAGGCCCAAGGCAAACACTTCACGTTTTTGGTGTCAATTTGGAGAAATCATGTTTTTCACATGGCCAACTTTATGTTGCCTGTTCCAGAGTCGGTAGCCCCAACTGTTTATTTATTCATGCTCAAAATGGAAAAACAAAAATTATTGTTTATCCAACTGTTTTAGACTAACCCATATAGACCCACCATAGTAAGAGTACCCAATTCTTTTTTATTTTTTAGTTTTTACTCTTTGCTGACAAATATAATATAAACAATATATCATTTGGACTTTTAAATAGCTAGCAATTTAAAATATTTTTTTGTTTGAATAAATGAACTTAATAATAATTTTTTTTATAACTATGCCTTATACGTAGCGAAGCACGTACCGGGCCGCTAGTATATTTAGTAGATTTTAATTCAAATCATACTTTGATACACACAAAATAAAATGTACCAAATTTGTTACACCCGTGGCGTGATGGTAAGTGCGTACGACTGTCATGCCAGAGGTCTTGGGTTCAATCCATGCCTAAAAGTTTTTTTCAGGGGTAGGTACTGCGTCTTACGAAGAATTGACACATCCTGCAAGAGTAATTCTTGTCATGAAGAGTGCCTTCTCAAATTAGCCGTTTGGATTTGTCTTAAAACTGTAGGTCCCCTCCATCCCTGACAACATTACTCGCACACAGGAATGGTTGAGAGTTGTAAGTTACTACGCCCTATTTCTCAACGCACTGTTTCGTCACCTAATATATTTTTATTTAAATTTGTAACATAAACACCCCACTGTATGATTAAAAATGGGATGCTATTTTCGTTTGAGCTTAACCGACCGACGCGACGCAACGCAAGGACGGACGATGGACGAACGTTCTGACGACCGGATGGTATTAGAGGAGCAGGATTAAAATTAGTGTTTGATTATACTTTGCAGCTTCTGGACAACGCGATGGGTATTAAAGTATCAACATCAACAACAAAAATAAAAACCTCATAAAGTCCGATCCCATTTAACTTATTTGGTATTTAACTTTGCGGATCTGACGTAATAGAGTTCGGGTTTTTTTGAAGATATTCCAGTTTCGATTTGCAGATAGCATCTTTTTGACATAGGTGGATTTTTGCTAACAGATAGTTAGTGTAGTAATACAAGTACCAATAAAACGCTATTCTCAACTCACTAATATACTTTTACTTTAATTGTAATGTTTGATACCACTGGCATTGTTAACCAAGCATAACCTATCTCAAATGTTAATTCTTGAACTTATGTTGCAGGGGTGTGTTTAAAAGTTTTCTTTTTCCTCTCGAATTGAAATATTCATGGGAACAGTGGTCGAAATTTTCAGAGCTATTCTCATTTTCGAATTTGTCAAAGTGTTAAATTTTAGTAAACAAACTCTGATTAAAAGTCTAAATAATCCATTATTTTTGGAACAAATGTACAGGCCAAGTCAAGTGAAGTTTATTTCAAAGTAAATATGGACTTAAGTTCTTTTGAAGATCTTAAAATACATATAGTCCGATATATCTTTAGTATGACAGCTAAAAACTCTGTACCTTACCTACTTCAAAATTGTTTGTGGTGTAAAGGTGGTAGCTTACGCTGATGATTTAGTTTTACTGGTGTCGGGAAAATTCGTCACCGTGATTATTGAAATCACGGAGATGGTTCTGAACAAAATTAGCAATTGACCCACGAGCATTGGACTAGGCTTTAATTAGAGCAAAACTGAACTGATGCTCTTTACGACCGAAACTAACAAATTTGCCTTCACTCTACGCCAACTGAACGGTCAATACCTGTTTTTATCTTCCAGCGCGAGTCATCTAGGAGTCATTTCTAGATCCCAAACTAAACTGTGAAAGTAAACATTAATGGCTGAAACACAAACACGCTTCAGCTTGGGCTTCGCCTGACGTTTACGAGTTCAGCCATAGGAATTCAATGCATGCTATCACAATGAAGCTTCGACCTCACGTTTCATTTGACAATCGTAAGGAAAAGAACGTAATGTTACGTAATGTGACTCCAAACGGAAGCTCTAGTTCAAATTTGCTGAACACTTGCTTTGTCTGATAACTGAACAGCTGTAAAAAAAAGTCAAAACAAAATACATTTGCTTTTGGAGGGATTCCCATTTGTTATTAGACAAAGTTAAAAGGTAAGTTATTTAAATATACATAGAATAAATATACAATTTTTTCTTGAAAACGTTTTATTTTTGTAAATTTAATTTTTCGATTTCAAAATTCATATTTTTTACTTCACGAAAAATCAAAACAAACTTTTGAGAAAAGATAAAAGCTGCTAATGACAGAAGTGTCATTTTAGATATGTCATATTAGCAATGTCATTCAAGGCAACCTCGAAGCAGGCCCATCGTAACGCAGACAAATAGGAAGCTGAAGCGTGTTTGTGTTTCAGGCATAAATAACGGGTAAAGAAGTCTTGCGTTGCCTTACGCCTGTAGAAAAACTGTTAGTAAAAACTGGGGTTTTTAATCGAAAATGATTTTCTGGACGTACACTGCCGTTGTACGACCTATTTTATGTTATGGATTGACTGTGTGGTGGCCTGCGCTTAACAAGAAATACAACATGTAGAAACTAAATAAGACGGTTCAAAGACGGCATTACAGGGCAATATTACGGAACTGATTCCATCCAATATTTTAACTGACTTCCTTAAGTCCCTTTCCTACCAGGAAGGATTGGAAGGATAGAATATGAAAGACATCGATGTATTACTATCTTTACTGACTGGTCAAGGATGGAGTGTGGAGTTGGGTTGGGAATTTTCTCCGATTCCTTAAACGTTTCTTCTTTTCGGCTACACCTGAATTACCAGAAAAAAAAACAAACTAAAATAGAAACACGGCTATCTGCAGCACTAACAGAAAGGCGTCTGTTATGGCCATCAATTTGACCACAACATCCACTATACTCGTCTAACAATGTCGGGATGAACAACAACATCAAAGTCTTCAGAACTTAAGACCAAATCCAATAACACCGGCTACAAAAAATGCTAAAATAGCCCAAGTTGGGCTGCCCAACATAATAGAACACAACAAAATGTAGAAATCGATACGTCATCATCGCAAAAAAAAATGTGGTTCAAAATCAACCGGCACATCAGTTACGCTGCAAATGCTTTACGAAGAAATTATATGCATACAAAAAATTAACTGTGATTTTCTCAGCACAATCAATCAGCTGGAAGAGAAAAATAAAGAGCTTCAATCGAAAATCAATTCTCTTGAAAACACAATCAACTGGAGAGAGCAGAAGATCGTTGAAAATTTCGTTGAGATCGTAGGAGTACCTGATGTCAACAACCAAAATGTTGGAGAGTGTGTGCAGAAAATATTCACTGATGCCCTGGATATATCTGTACCTTCTGAAAGCAAACACTGGCCCAGCTTCCGAAGAATCCAGAAAAAACAAAAAAGAGTTCAACGATATTATTTGCGTTCAATTCTCTTCTCTAGAAGCAAAACAGAAGGTGATGAAGTGTAAGAGAGCTGCTAAGAAGAAATTAAACTCTTCCTTATTTAGTGAGGGAACCGAAGACAATATTTACATCAACGACTGTCTTACTGGCTACAACCGTCATCTGTTTATGGAGACAAAAAAAAAAGAAAGCTGAGAAAAAATATAAGTAATGGGTGATTTTTTAAGAGCTTGAGAACTTTTTTAAAAAAACAACGCATAAAATTTACAAAATCTTATCGATTCTTTATTTGAAACATTAGATTGGTCCATGACATTTACTTTTTGAAGATAATTTCATTTAAATGTTGACCGCGGCTGCGTCTTAGGTGGTCCATTCGGAAAGTCCAATTTTGGGTAACTTTTTCGAGCATTTCGGCCGGAATAGCCCGAATTTCTTCGGAAATGTTGTCTTCCAAAGCTGGAATAGTTGCTGGCTTATTTGTGTAGACTTTAGACTTGACGTAGCCCCACAAAAAATAGTCTAAAGGCGTCAAATCGCATGATCTTGGTGGCCAACTTACCGGTCCATTCCTTGAGATGAATTGTTCTCCGAAGTTTTCCCTCAAAATGGCCATAGAATCGCGAGCTGTGTGGCATGTAGCGCCATCTTGTTGAAACCACATGTCAACCAAGTTCAGTTCTTCCATTTTTGGCAACAAAAAGTTTGTTAGCATTGAACGATAGCGATCGCCATTCACCGTAACGTTGCGTCCAACAGCATCTTTGAAAAAATACGGTCCAATGATTCCACCAGCGTACAAACCACCAAACAGTGCATTTTTCGGGATGCATGGGCAGTTCTTGAAAGGCTTCTGGTTGCTCTTCACTCCAAATGCGGCAATTTTGCTTATTTACGTAGCCATTCAACCAGAAATGAGCCTCATCGCTGAACAAAATTTGTCGATAAAAAAGCGGATTTTCTGCCAACTTTTCTAGGGCCCATTCACTGAAAATTCGACGTTGTGGCAGATCGTTCGGCTTCAGTTCTTGCACGAGCTGTATTTTATACGGTCTTACACCAAGATCTTTGCGTAAAATCTTCCATGTGGTCGAATAACACAAACCCAATTGCTGCGAACGGCGACGAATCGACATTTCACGGTCTTCAGTAACACTCTCAGAAACAGACGCAATATTCTCTTCTGTACGCACTGTACGCATTCGTGTGGTTGGTTTAATGTCCAATAAAGTAAACTGAGTGCGAAACTTGGTCACAATCGCATTAATTGTTTGCTCACTTGGTCGATTATGTAGACCATAAATCGGCGTAAAGCGCGAAACACATTTCGAACCGAACACTGATTTTGGTAATAAAATTCAATGATTTGCAAGCGTTGCTCGTTAGTAAGTCTATTCATGATGAAATGTCAAAGCATACTGAGCATCTTTCTCTTTGACACCATGTCTGAAATCCCGCGTGATCTGTCAAATACTAATGCATGAAAATCCTAACCTTAAAAAAATCACCCGATATTTATGGTTTCAAAACTCGCAAATTTTAATGAGAAAGATTGATAAAGGTAGGATTGTTGTCATAAAATGTTTTAATGATTTTACAAAGCTGGAAGACTAAATGTCTTTCGTTTAAAATTTTTCATTTAAACTATGTGTGATTTAAATAATTATTTTGATCTTTTAAGCAACAATCCAACCTCTAAAACTATAATAAGCATTAGCGATAGAGTTTTTAATTGTAATACCAATGAAGGCAATTCATTTTTTGTTGTGCATCAGAACATACGTAGTTTAAGGCAGAACTTTGATTTATTGGTGTGTTATCTGGATGCTCTTGTTAGATTACCAGATTTTATATTTTTGTCTGAGATTTGGATTTTTGAATGTGAAATAGATGATTATTATATTCCTGGTTACAATTTGTGTGCCAACACAAATGAAACATATGCTGCAGGTGGAGTGGGAGTTTTTGTTCGTGATTCTTTGAATTATGAAGATTATAAAATAAATTGTGTTAGTTTTGTGAGTGCAGATGTAATTGAATTGTTTTGCAAAATATGAAATGAAAATTTTAAATTTGTGTGTGTTTATAGACTACACGCTCATGATATTCAAGTGTTTTTGGATGAATTCTCAATGTTCTTAAGAAATGAAAAAGCGGGTAATTTAATAATATTGGGTGACTTTAATATCGACATTATGAATCCAGGAACTGCATCTGACTGTTATCTTGCCTTAACAGCTGAGCATGGTCTTAATTCTTTCGTAAATGGAATCGCAAGACCAATCTCCAACTCCTGTCTAGACCATGTTCTTGGTCGTTTTACAAAAATTTCTTTAGACCAGTGTGCTGGAATTAACCTTAATCTCGACATAACCGATCATTGCATGACAGGTATCTTGATCGAAAAACTAATAACCCAAAACACTGGGAAGCATAATTTGTCACCTTGTGTTACTATAATTAGATTTGATTTACTTAACAATGCATTACGTTTTGAAAATTGGAAAGAGATCTATGAAGAAGACAATGCTTCTATAGCGTATGATCTATTTTTGTCTTCATTACTTAAGCACATACGAAAGTTTAGCCATAATTCTGTACTGACAAAGTCTGAAGTAAGGCTCAAGCCATGGATTGATCGCAATTTACTAAAGAAAATTAGATTAAAAAATCAATTAGGAAAAAAATGTAGTAAACATCGACTTAATCATCAACTTAAAAAACGTTTCAAAATATTAAGTAAAACAGTTAATAAAGATATAAGGTTGGCTAGAGAAAGATACTATTACTCCAAAGTACACGGAGCTCTCGGTGATCCTAGAAAAGAATGGAAAGCAATAAGTAGTATCATTGATGGCAAGTCTCAAAGTTCTCCTAAATCTATAATTCTTAGAAATGAAAGTGTTGTTATTGATGATCCTACAATTATATCGAATGTATTCAATGATTTCTTTTCTACGGTTGGTCAAATATCCCATGAGAATGAGTATCTCAAACATTGTAGGCATTGTACAAGGACTCAACTAATGGCAGACAGTATGAATAATGTAAGTTTCTTCTTTGAACAGATTTCTGGCCTTTAACTTTATAAAATTATAAATTCGTTGGATAATTCCTATTCCTGCGGTTGTGATGGTATCTCAAATCTTACACTGAAAAAAATAGCACTAAATATTGTAGTAGCACACATTTTTAACTTGAGTATTCTCACTGGTAATTTTCCTGACAATTTAAAGTGTGCTTATGTAATACCACTTTTCAAAAAGGGTAGTAAATCTGACAAGAATAATTATAGACCTATTTCGCTATTGTCTTCAATTTCTAAAATTTTTGAAAAAGCAATTAAGTGTAGGGTAATGGGCTACCTAACAAAAATAAAGTTTTTAAGTCCAGCTCAGTTTGGGTTTAGAGAAGGGCTTTCTACTGAAGATGCCCTTTTGGAATTTTGTTCTTTCATATATAAGGCGTTGGATGACAAAAAACTCTGTGCTGGCCTCTTTGTGGACATAACCAAGGCGTTTGACATGGTATCCCATAGTGTCCTATTAGAAAAATTATATTGCGTAGGTTTCCGGGGTTTTATTTATGATTGGTTTAAGTTTTACCTAAAGGATAGAAATCAAAAAGTTAAATTCGGAGATATACTTAGTAACTCAAAGATTATAAATCAAGGTGTGCCCCAAGGTTCAGTCCTGGGGCCTATATTGTTCCTAATTTACATTAACTCTCTTTTTAATCAACTGTTTAAAGGTTAGGTTACAGCCTTTGCTGATGATCTCGGGATTTCTTACCGTTCAGATAGTGCTTTAAACCTTAGTGCTGAAATCAATCACGATGTTCATCTTCTTCGAATTTGGTTTTCTGAACACAAATTATTTGTGAGCAGGAAAACAAAACTAATGTTCTTCAGCCATAGTAGTCCGGAAAGCTCTGGTGGCGAAATTTATTTTCATGCCAACAACTGTATCAGGCAAAACTTGTTGAGTTGTTTGTGTACTTCTGATACACCTGATAAAATGTTCAATGAACATGCAACTTGTGACATTAACTGCTTTAAAATTGAAGAGTTTAAATACTTGGGTATAATTATTGATAATAATATGAGATGGCTCGAACATGTTTCAAATCTAAAAAAATATTTACGTTATTGTATTCGTAGTTTTTTTCGACTCAGAAATTTCTGTGACAATAAAACACTTAGAATGGTTTATTGTGGAATATTTCAATCAAGATTGCAGTATGGATTGAGTTGTTGGGGGGTGCTTACGATACAATTCTCCAACCAATCCTTGTTTTACAAAAGTGCGCTATAAGAAAAATACTCAGAGCAAATCGTTTGGCTCATTCATGGTTCTGTTTAGGACATTGGGAATTCTGCCACTAAAACACTTATATTATTTTAAAATCTTAAAAATATTTTTCTTGAGAGGTGGTTATATGCAGAGTCCAATTTCTGACACTAGGTATTTGCGTAGCAATTAGGTTAATTCTGTTCTTACACCATCATTTCGAACTACACATTTCAGAAACTTTTTCTCCGTTGTATCATTTAAATTGTTCGATCGTCTACCTAGGAACTTTCGGTTTATTAGATCTCTAACTATTTTCTTAAATAGAATAAAAAGTTTTTTTTTCTTTTTTGTTCTAAACCTTCTGCTCATTAATAAAATTCTTTGCCTTTCATTTAATTTTGTATTTTAAATTGGTAATAAATTGTTGTACACCCCACATTTTGAAGGTAATTTTCAATGATGTGACATTAACACTATTTTATTTTCAAATACAAATGTCACTAGTTATTCTTTCTATATTTTTGAATTTGTTATATTATTATAAAAGCACAAAGTTTGTAAGATAAGAATAATGAAATTAAAAAAAAAAAAAAAACTATCTAGCCTTAACGTCAACCTCCGTTTCACTTTTATTTGGGTATAAGGTCAATGTGGCATTGATGGAAAGATGGAAATGGATCGGCCGTTCATAGCTCACTTGCGAAAAAGGGTAAATATTCCTCTTGGAGCTATGAAGGGAAACATTTTTTTTTCAATTTTGCTGACAGAATCCAACCACAGGTGGGACAGTTTAACGGACTGTACTATATATAGGAAGATATGGCGTACCTATAGTAAAAACCGTTTATAGAACTTTTATGCAGACTCAGCTATTTTATAGTGTGGGTCACTGCAATATGTACCGGACACTAGCCAATAGGAGAGCATGCAGAAAAATTTCCGTAGCTTCACAGACTAGCATATAAGGTAAATTATATAATTCACTTTCTCTGTAAATGTTCTGCCCTCGCCAGTTCTAGAATCTTAAGTTCTGAAGGGCGTTTCTTAACGATATTGATGAACTTTCCGAGATGAAAATCAAAGACCTGAATTACTTTCTGAACTCGACGAAATGGCTCTACCGTCGCTAAATTACGAGTAGTCTATAAATTATTGATTCAAAACGGGTTGGGTTTGATATCCCGGTTTTTATATTCCCGTTTCTTATAATCCCGTTTTTTATAATCCCGTTTTCTATTATCCCTAGTTGCTATACATTTTAAAAAATCACTTGATTTTTTTAAATTTAACAACTGTAAGCTATACGACGCAAAAAAGCCAGTTTTACTCGGATTTTAAAAAGGGGATTCCGATACGCTCCTTAATTTAACATTCAAATCTTTGACTGCTATTGTTATTTAGTTTAATGCACCTATTTAATAAAAAAACGGGATTGTCGGGGTTTGACGGGATTTTAAATAGCGGGATTCTAATTGATCGGGATTTTGAAAAGCGGGATTTTAAAAAATCGGTATTTTAGAAGGCGGGATTTTAAAACATTTTTTCCGGATTTCTTAAAAACGGGATTTTAAAAAGCGGGATTCCGATACACTTCCTTTCGAAACATAGGTCTTATGAGTTTATGGTATTAAAACGGCGCTTTTAAGCGCTAATTTACTGCCATTTCTACCTACCTACACAAATTCAAATGGAAGTGCTTTTTTTTGTGTTCAACCAGTAAAATCAAGTTTGTATAATTTTGGAGAAAGTTACTGATATGTAGTGTGATTTGCGTTTCGTTTAGATCATATGTAGTTCCTCTCTCAAAAAAAAAATTCTTTTTCTTTAAATGTCCTTAAAACATGCTACTTATTTTTGTCCAATAATAATGGTTATCCGACCCTATTGAAAACTCCTACATAAAGGGTTGTCCAAATGGAAGTTTATTTTTTAAAAATGATTTTAAATGACCCAAAACCTCATTTTACAATAAAAATGGTCTGCCTATACAAATTTCACTCTCGCATCTCACTCGTTTTCTGAGCCCCAGAAGTGTCAATTTTGTTTGTTAACTTAGTCAACCAGATAAAAATTCTTTTGTCAGAAAAAATCGTTCACTCATAATCGTTGTATAATTCAAGTTGTTTTAGGATAACCAAACAGATGGTTGTGCACTTTCAAATGCTAATTCTGCAATATTGATACTTGTTTTTGAATAATTCGAAATCTTTGTGCCAAATTCTTTACAGGCTAGTGCGTTAAACGTTTTGGTATTGAGATTGATTTCGAATATAGTCTCATAATCTTAGCTACAGCGTATTGTCGTCGGCCAAAACCTCTTATTAAAATACTATAATAGGCGCAGCATTCACTTTGAACATACATTTTTAATATTTTCTAATTGTTCAAACGTTAAAAGACTCATTTCGTTCCGCAGAGGTGTATGATACAGCAGTCAGTGTAAAAATATTATTTTATAATATATTCTAATAAGAGACCGGCTCACGCTGTTTTAACTTAAAATGCTGATGTAATTAAAAATATTGAAAATTCATAAATTCTTGTTTTATAAAACTTACTTAAAATAATATTACTTAAAATGAGAAACAATGTCGCCACCAATAAATAATCAGATACTGGTACAAAGCCTCTTAGTTAATCGACGATACATTTACGATATTTGTCCATCACAATATCGGTTCACAACATTACTTATACATAATACCTATACATTTTTATGGAAATATTATAAAACCTCCAAAGAAGTTACACGTTCGCTATAAATTAAATTAATGCTACACTTTAAATCGATTAGCTACTAACCGTTTATTGATTAAAATATATATATATATACCCACTTATTGCCCCGAAAAAACATTTAAAATGAACATAAATAATAACAGGGCCTGTGGGCCTGTCTCCTTTTTTTTTTCTTATCGAGCGCAGTAATTTCGATCATTAATATGCGTAACACATCCGAAGGCAAACGCATGACTATACGCATTAAATTAGCCAACGTTGCCATAAAAATGCATTTGCATTCAAAAGAAAAAAAAATAGGACCCAAGTTTTTATATCAAATATAGCTTAAAGGATGGATAAGGGAAATGCAACATTTTTGGATAATTTTTAAACTTTCTTTTGTAAGTTTTTGAAATTTTTCGAAGTTTCAAAGTCCCCAGATTATTAATTTATGGTCTTATGCGAGATTCTTTTTAACTTCTTGTGGCCACCTTCAATATCTTTAAAACTATAAGAAATAATGAATATCTGGATATAGCAATGAGTTGGAAATATTCAGCCAGTTAAAGCATTCCACATTCTTGTAGTTCGGCAAAAAATAATGAATCTCCGTACTTATAATAGTACGTCGCGTCGTCTTAAATTGGGCTCAATCCTTGAAGTACGCGCATGTGACTAAATTAAGTGAGGGGAGGAATGCAACTAGACAATTCGCTGGGGTATTGCTTATATGAAAATAGCAATAAAATAACCATAAATGTTTGCAGTAAGACAACAACAGCCGCCTTTAATATTTAGAGGTTTCTTTTGAATTCTGTCCAAGAGACTCAAGTAGATTACTGGGACACTTAAAAAAATATGATAATTGTTCTCGAGTTTCGGACGAATGCGTTTTTTATCACATCCTTATCAGAAGGAGTAAAAACTTCTTCCTTTTGCATCTGTTGAGAAAACCTTCAAACTTTTGCACCATTTTTGGAGGTAACAAACATTTGAAAGATGATTTGTGATGCACGTACATATACATAGAACTGATATCTGTTCAGTCTTTTTAATCCAATAGCCATCCTACTGAAAGTGGTATCAGATCGTATTACGAAAATATTAAATTCTACCCCATTTGACAATGCTGTGAAAGTCAGAATTAATTGAGCTTACTCTGCCGTTGATAACCCACATCTGAAAGGCAAGGACTTGAATCTATAAACGATTATGAAAACCTTATGGTATACCATAGTCCGTAAAACATTGAAGTATGTTAAAAAATTCACGCAAAATATTATTTAAAAAAAATAAGAAAAAGTGTAGGAGACAAAACAGAACCCTGGGGTACAGCAGCGTTTATTTTGTAGATATCAGATTTAAACTTCTTCGATACAACTTTCTGTGAACTATCCAAAAGGTAATTTTTAACTCAATGAAGAAAAGATTTATCAATTCCACAAAAACGCATTTTTGATGAGAGAGCTATAGGTAGGTATGTCAAAATCTATTAAGGGCCTTTGAAATAGATATTCGAACACATTTGATCTAAAGACGTACCTACAAAAAACAAAGTCTACTAACATTTCAAAAAATATTGTAAGAAATAGTTTTTTTTAGTTTGTCGCGGTAGTTTGTTTACATCCTTTATCTGTCGTTTTGGAGGATTAAGGCCTCTTTAACCGAACACTTAGTTTTCGTCTTAGAAAGTCAAAGTATTGACGTGTCCCTAATAATGATCATCATAAAAAGGACCGCTATATGCGCTATAATATAACATACAAGAACACAAATCATCATCATTGCGCATAAATGTACAACGCTAAATTTAAATATACATACTTACACCGCACTTACAAACTTCCTTAACCATTAACTCCTTATTTTGTCTTCCTTCACTTAAATTTTCAAAACCAAATCGAAAGAAAAAATAAAAGAAACACAAAACAAAACAAAACAAACGAGAACTTTATATGAGCAACGTTTTTTAACAAAGTGTCGGTGTTCTACAAAGTGGCGGCATCCTTTGATCACAGCCTATAAAATACTGTAGCCACGCCTCAAAAAGGTAGATTAAACGAGATGGCGCTCACTATACCGCGCTCTATAACGCGATTCAGATACTACGAGTATATACTCTTACTCACCCTCCGCTCATGGCTCACACTCCACCAATAGCCCCTAATGACCACGATACCAAATGCCCGTTGCCCATTGCCATTGATGACGAAAACAAACTTAACTCGAACAACGAACAACCAAAGACTACAACTATCAAGCTTGCTTTGGGTTTTTGGGGTGCGCAGAGCATTGCACACAACTCTCGAACTCACAACCAAGACTTTCCGGTTCCCGCTCCTTCAAACCCGTGACTTATAAAGAAACTATACCCACATAGGTAGGTGTTGTACATCAAGCTTCTTTAGAGGACCGGTATTTATTCTCTACTTCATCATCTTAATGTGAGCTGCGCCGGTCTTTTCGACTTGTTGTTTTGTGTCGTCGTTGATCCTGTATACCTATGTAGTAGGTCTATACCTATGTGATATAAAAGGTATATAAGCGACACACAGGGACGCAGACGTAAGGTGAAGAGAATCAAGAAAAATTGAAAAGGAAACCCACAAAATCGAAACGCAACAATAATGGTCATCATCATTAAAATGTGATCAAAGAGCTATAGTACCTATAGTTCTGTTCCAGGTTTGTTGCGGCGCGGGATTTGTTCCTTTTCAAAAGATTTACATTTTAAGGACGGATTCATAATAAAAAAGTTAAATTATAAAAAGCAAGGAAGCACTGGTTGAATATACTTATACTGACAGCGACATCAGGACGGGACAGGAAGGCTCGGACTCGCTTTAATATTATTACAAAATTTCATATTCTCATTTGGTGCGTATGCTTAATAGGATTTTGCGGTGTAGCTGGTAGATTGAAGGGAGATGACAGCATCTTAGATGTCTTGAGAAATTTTAGAACCAAATGTTTCCGAAATATTTTGAGCTTCGGTATTTAGTTATTTGTAATTTACTGCGTGTACTATTTGAAGAATAGAGATTTAACGACTTTGACAGTTGTTGATAGAGGACATAATATGTTGAAGCCTAATCTGTCAAATTGGCTGTCACTTTTTCAAACGGTTTTATTAAATCACCATGGACAAATAGATAAATTCCATGAAACCAAAGAACTACTTCAGCAAATATTGTTTCTCGAAATGTATCCAATTTATTTAAAAAACATTTCAGAAACATTTGAGAAATGTTCCTGATAAATATTTGTTTGAGTGTGGTATATTAATATCAAAAACCCCTTAAGCATTTTTTTACCTTTGTAAATGCTTGGAAAACAAATAAAGTTTTTCATTTAGAATGGGAAACAGACAAAAAAGTTACAAATGTTTCCAGAAACATTTTGGAAATTTTTCAAAAATATTGCATTGCTGTGGACACATTAAATTAAATTAAATTAGGTGGCGCAACAGTCCGTAGAGAACCAGGGCCTAGTGACTTACAACTCTCAACCATTCCTGTGTGCGAGTAATGTTGTCAGGGATGGAGGGGACCTACAATTTATATGCCGAATCCGAACGGCTAATTTGAGAATGCACTTTTTCATGACAAGAATTACTCTTGGAGAATTTGTCAATTCCTCGCAAGAGGCAGTACCCGTGAACTCTTTTTTTTTTTTTTTTAATTAAGGTGGCACAGGCAGGGATTGAACCCAAGACCTCTCGCATGACAGTCCAACGCACTAACCATCATGCCACGGGCACTACTGTGGACACATATTTATGTTAAAATTGGTGTTTTGTTCAACCAACAACGGTACGTCAATAAAACTAAGGATTTGCTGAAATTTAAATTTAATTTTGGTGGGGGGCGAAAACTCCATTTAATCGGTTAAATACAAGGTTATTCTTTATCTAACTTCAACAAACTAACAACTTAACCTAAGATTGTGGGGGGAAGGACAAGTCAGAAGACGGAGTTTTAAAGAAGGAGTACTGGGGTTAAATCAAAAAATCCAAGTGCGAATTTTCACATCGAAGCCTACGAGATATATGTATAGGTTCATTGGAGCCATAGGAGGTTCGGGTGTTACTGTTAAAAGAGAAAGAGTTGTAAAGGGAGATGCAATCAATGAACCAAGAAAGGAGTCAATGAATAAAGAGAATGTCTGAAATTTGCCTACGTTCTTTTAACGAGTTCAAGTTGAGAAGTTTCAGGCGGTCAACATAGGAAGGAAAAATAAGACGATTGTTCCAAGAAAAACCACGAAGAGCAAAGCCACCAAAACCACTTTAAAAAGTATTCATATTTCCAGTATCAAGAAATGGATGCTCATGAATACTTTTTAAAGGGGGCCTAGCTTTAGACGTGTATTTGAGGAATGGGCGAACACAGGTTTAATATAGGGACCGTCTTAAATAGGGGTCAGAAAATTCGTTGGCTTTAAGAATGATATCGTCTATATGAGAGAGGAAATTATGCTCTTGGTCACATAAAATGCCAAGTTCCCTAATGTTTTTAAAAGTAGGTATGGGTTGATTGTGCAATAGGTAGAGACGGGAAGGAGTCTTTAAGCGTTTACTTGAAAAATTGATTGATTGGCACTTGGCAATATTAAGTTCCAAGCAGTTTTAAAGACACCAAACTGAAAACAATCAGGATGATGTTGAGTAATGGAAGAGTCATGTTTTGATGAAATGGTATGGTGAGATATCTATAAGAATTCTTTATGACCCTTCGTTGATTGTAAGAATGAACAAAAGAGGACCTAGGTGGCTGCCTTGGGGAACACCAGAGGTAGATAAGAAAGGGTATGAGACTATGAGGTGACAGATCTAAAACAAACGCTGTTATATCGGTTTTCAAGGTAAGAGGAAATTCATTTTATAGAAGAGGGTTCAAAACATATAATGCTATAATTGTCACTTTTGCTTTTGGTCACTATAGTTTTTGCAATAAAACAATTACGTTACATTAACTTTCCCAACGTTTCGGCGGGGGTTACGGCCTTCTTCAGGGGAACTTTATTAACACAAAAAAAATATACAAATAATCTTAGTTACAAATGTATACAAAGAATGGAATACAAATACAATAAAGTTTACTCACTCAAGAAAAAAAGGGAACAAAATTTAATATTAATTAGATTAATTAATATAAATTAAAAATAAAACTATAAATAAAACTATAAATATAATTAGCACTTCGAAGAATGAAGTTTAGTCTTAATTGAATAGAGCACAAATGACATTTAAGAAGAAAGAAGAGAGCAATATACAGCAGAAATGTTTTGTGTGTCTTGTTTTCGGTTCCTGTTGTTTTAGTTATTGAGAACATGTAATGTTTCTAACGTGTATCGTTTCGAAACATGTTTCTCTGTCTGTAGGACTTCCACGCCTTCAAAGTTTGGAGAATGACCGCTTACAATGCTGTGACTGGCCAGTGCTGTCTTCTCAAACATTTTTAGTTTTATGTCGGACTTATGATTCGAGATGCTTTGTCTAAGAAGTTGTTTTGTGGTCCAAATATAACACAGGTTGCACGGTTCATTTGATTTACCATTGCAGTTAATTTTGTAGATCACATCTGTTTGTTTGTCCTTATCAGATTTCGTCTTGAGTTTAGTAAAACATTGGTCAAGTGTTTTGTTTGATTTAAAAGCAAGGCGAATCTCTGTCAATTTTTTGGAAATGGATTTTTTGAAGTTGTCGGATAAAGTTGGGACGTAAACCATGGTTTTGTGGTGCGTTCTAACGGGTTCATCAATATTTTCTCGTGGAATTTGCATTTTGTGTTTTAAAGGAGGCTTCGAATTATGGTAGAAGGATAACCATTATCACTTAATATTTTGATGACTTTTTTCTCGTTAGAGACGTGGAATCGTGCACCACTTATTTTGAAAATTTTATTCGTGAGGTTGGACGCAGTATTGATGATAATATGCCTTGCTTGGTTTGATCGAAAATTAACTAGTCTTCCAGATGCTGTTGGTTTTTGATACCAGTCGAAAAGCAAACGATTTTCTTCACGGTAGATTTTTATATCTAAGAACGATATTGTTTTGTTAAACTCATTTTCAATTGTGAATTTGCTATGAACGCAGGTTTTTCTTCAATGTTACTTAAACATTCATTCGTACCTAATAATAGACAATTTGAAGAGTATAAATCTTTGGGAGATTTTGTCAAATGCCTAACTGAAATAACATCGACTTCGTTGAAATAACATCGACTTCGTAACCTTGTTTAAGGCAGAGAGGGTGAAAGAAACAAATTCAACGAGGTTATTGGGGGCATAAGTAATTTATAGTGGAAGCTCAACATTTCATTCAAAATACTTTCAAAGAGCTTAGATACACGAGAAAGCTTGGAAATGAGAGACTATCAGGACCAGGACTAAATTCGTCCTTAAGTTGATTTAATTTAATTTTGACGAGATGAGGGTGGACAATACGAATGGGAAACGGACCATGAAAAATATTGTTGTAAATAAGTAAACTAGGACTAATCAGGAACAAAATAGTTATCAGCAAAAGATTGTTTGAAAACAGTAATGGCGAAAAAGTTTGCAATGGTGCTAGGATTGTTTAAGTTATTATTATTATTAGTTATTATTATTATTATTGAATGACATGAGTCATTGGGTACCATTCAGATTTTTTCTTGTAGTTAACAAACTAAAAGAATGATTTAGGATCCTTAATAAGGTTTGCTTGCGTTTCCAATAGATATCGCCTGTAAAGGGAATTGTATAAATAAAATTAAAAAAAGTTTACTGTTCTGTAAGGGGTCCGTTGAGAACAAGGGGCCTTGTGTCTTGCAACTTTCAAATATTTCTGAGTTCGAGTACAAACTGTAGGTAAAACCGAACAGTTAATTTGAGAAAGCACTTCTGATGACAAGAATTACTCTTGGAGGATTTGTCAATTCTACGCAAAAGGCAGTTCCCGTGAAGAAAATATAGATCACACAGGCAGGGATTGAACCCAAGAACTCTAGCTAAGAAGGCAGAGTTGAATACTGTCCCTTATTTTCATTTTTTGATGAATGAGTACGTCAACCAACAAAATTTTCTAATTCCGTTCGATACCAATCCACATAATATCCAAATCTTAAAGATTGCAATTCATCACGAAGAAGTCAATTTTTTATATTTCTTTCCATATTTCTTTGAAAATAAAGTTAGCCGTCCATCAAAGTCAACGGCGAGTGCTTTAGGTCAATGATTACAATCTTCATTTGGCTTGGAATAGATGACGTGGGTATCAGATTAGCTTGTCTACTTTCCAAACAGCTTTCGTCACATTGAAAATTGTCTATTCAAGAAATTATCAATTTTTGGGTCTAAGCGGCCCTCAAAGTCAACATTACCAATACTATTGGTCAAATTCAACCTGGTTAATGATAATAATCATGGAAACTTTACATTTTGAATGCAAAGACGCACCACCCACCATCAGAAGCGGCATTTTTGTTGTATCTTTATTTAATTATAAAGAAAGGAAAAATTAAAGACCCTGTGAAAAACAAGTGGTAGAATATAAATTTCAGTACGAAATCTAAAATCATTTTTAAAAATTATATTGTTAAGAAAACGAGAACGGCACCAAAACCAGTGACGCTAATATGGAGAAAAAAATATCATAGCTATATTTTTTTTCCAGAAAAACGTTCGAAGTCCACATAAATTCTAAATGACATTTATAAATATCTCCACCTCGTATTAATGTCACTTTGTTCACTTAACTCCAAAATTCCACATCCATCATCGCCCTAATGAGTTTATAAATTATCTTTCAGGGGCCCAACTTGCCCACACTTCGTATACTTAAAGTCCAGGTGATATGATGATGATGATGATTCCATTGCATTTCGACTTTCGAGTACCTTCCAAATAATAAAACCAAAACTCCTCCATCCATATTATTGTGATGGTGCTTCATAGCTTCATCTTGATCTTATAGAGCATTTTTGTCACGGTCAGTTCTCTTTTCAAAAGACACGAACCGAATACGTCAGAAAATAAGGTGTGAAACACATCACTCCTTACCTCTTCTCTTCGTTGGTGGCCAAAGCCTGGCACTTCTGGTTCTTCTGTTCGATGATGTTCATACCAATTGTTGGACCATTGTCGTGGGACATCTATACAAACTATAGAGCCAGCAAAAGAACCTTCATATACTCATTGTTCCATTACTGCACGCAGGCGCATTGAGCATTGTTCCGAAGCCTTTTGTTACCCACTCAGGTCTCAAAAACACAAAAGCCTAAATAATCCTGAACTATGTTCAGCAATGATGATGATGATGATGTATTCGATGGAAATTAGTCCTTATGCATGTTTTGTTCCTATGGCCTATAAGTATGTATAAATGGCTTGCGAATGCCAAGTCTCAAGTCGAACAGAGGCTTCAAATTAAGTGGAACAAATCAATTCATGGATGCGAGGATATAACATAACCGAAAATCTCTATTTACGAGAACGAGAATTGAAGTGATGTGAGCCTTTAGTTTTTGGGTGCGATCTCTATTACTCTGGATTAGTCGCTGCGCTGTACGCTGTCTTGTCTGATAGCTGGGCGGAATAGGATAAATGAGTCTCTAGAAACTATATCCTAGGTCTAGACCAATGATGGAGTCGCTTAAAATGCAGGTGCTAAGAGAGAAGTCGTTCTTATGATGATTTTGAAAGGTTTCATATTTTATCGACTCATAAACTCAAAAAGCGTCTGCGTCTGTCATAGGTATGTAAGTGATAATAAGTGGACTTAAGGATTTACCCACGCATAATACTCCTACCGCTCACCACTTTATGATCACTTAAACGCATCCATATATACCTACAAGTAGACCATAAGTGTGGCGTCAGTCTGTAGCGTCGTCAATTGATCTACAAAATTTTGAACATTGCACTCGATTTAATTGTTGTTTGTTTACTGTAAACATTCAATGTTTAGACATAATTAAGGATAATTAGGACGAGTGTGCTCTTAAGATGGTTGCTTTTATGACAATCCGCGGTTTGTTTGACTTTAATGCAAGACGGCGGCGGCGGCGGCGGGAATGATGACACACTGCCGGGCTGTAAAGGTTTTACGTAATTGAGTAGATAATCTTTTGGTTTCATTTATTCAAATAAATTCCTACCCATTAGCTAATTGAATCTGGTGCAAGGGAAGGATTTGTTTAGGTTAGAAAAGGGTATCTATTTAGTTATCGTTACCATTTCCACTTGGTTTGAGTTTAAATTCATTATGTTTTATGTATTTGACTTAATAGGCGGATGTTATATGAGTTTGTTGTAAAAGACCTGATTTAATTGTCTTTCTCTATGATGAAGAAAGTAAATATTACTATGATGCTATAGGCTATATCTGATCTTCTAGTAGCTGTATACTTATCATCAAAACAGCTGAATGTATGCTTTAAAAAATTGAACGGCTGTGTCGCACGAACTTATTATGTAAAAATTTGCTGAGATGGGTTGAAGAAAACAAACTCAAATGTCAAAACGTTTTAGACAGAAAAAAAGGATATGCTTTTTCTTTCGATTTAAGGACGGCTTTTGCTATTGCTAAAAGAGCTTCTTTGATCTAAAAGCTTTCAACCTTAGGTTTATCAACAAAAATTTCTTAAGCTTCTTATTTCCGATATTTCTGCTGCTTTTTGAAATAGAATATCAATGTCCCTCAAGGGTGTGGGTTAAGTCCGATATTGTTAGCTTTGCTTATTAATGATGATTCGAAAGATTTTTCGGGTAGAATACCTAAGTGTGGTGAGAGTTTATTTTAGATAAAGATATTGTCATATTTGCAGATAATCCCATAACTCTAGATGTCTAGAGCTTCAAATAAATAAGCTCAATCAATTTTGTGACTTATGTGAGCTCTCAATTAATGTCACAAAGTCAAAAATAATGATTTAATGAGAAAGACTTTCTCAAGAAAGGTATTTCTTAGAGCGTCGCCATTATAAATTCTCAGCGAGTGTAAGTACTTAGGTTTCCTGGTAACATAAAACCTTGGTCATCGACGAAATGTTAGAGAAAAATGTGTTGCAGCTAAAACAGCAATAAACTTCTTTCTTGCAACAAATATATTGATGGTTATGGATCTACCAAGTTTAGAGTGTTTGAGGCGACCATTATAGTACCTGCAATTCCTATGCAAACTATCAAAAGATTGAAGGTTTTAAAGTAGTCCAACTTTTTCTTTTAAACGCATTCCAAAGCTTGCCAGTTCTATTACCAATTATTATGTTATACATCCTCGAATCCGGTATACCTACCACAAATGTCATGAACAGACAAAACATAAACCTTTAAAAACAAATCATGTTCTCCGAGCTCAGTTATCACCGTTCAAAGAATAGAAAGAGTTGGCTAATCGCCACTGCGTGCATCTCGGTCTCTTTAATACAGCTCAGACCGATTGACAGAACGCGTTCTATAGATGTATAGCTAAGGTAGATGACTCTCTTTATCTTCATTGTTTGAATAGAGATCAATTATCTTTAACAAGATTGATTTCCAAAGATTTAAACCACATATTGTACCAAAGTAATTATTTGAATGAAAAACTTTCCGAAGCAAGAACCGAAATACTTAATCTAAATTATAAACCACACAGGAGTGACTCTAGCCCGATATGTTGTTTGTGAAACTTTAATGAAATTGAAAATACATACATACCACTTTATCGCTGTATGTCCAATATCTATACTAATATTATAAATGCGAAAGTAACTCTGTCTGTTACTCAATCACGCCTAAACTACTGAACCAATTTGCATGAAATTTGGTATGGAGATATTTTGATACCCGAGAAAGGACATAGGCTACTTTTTACCCCGGGAAAATGACGCATTCCCATGGGAAAATTCAGGTGGACCGATCGCCTTAACGCCTAAACTACTCAACAGATTTAAATGAAATTTGGTAAGGAGATTGTTTGAGACTTAAGAAAGAACATGAGTTACTTTCGACCTCGGGAAAACAAGGCATTCCCATTGGAAAAATTAATTTCCGGGGAATCTGATCACTTTCACTCCTAAATTTAAGAGTCTAAAAAAGCACAATGATCAAGAGTTTACAACATTTCGAGAGACGTGGGAGGCCAGAGGGTTATTAGAAAACGACAACCAGTGGGAACTAACTCTAGAAGAGGCCGCACAATGCAAATCTGCTCCCAAAGTGCGAGAGCTTTTTGCTATATTAGTAGCAACATGTGGACTGTCAAATCCTCAACAATTGTGAGATAAGTTTAAAAATTATATGGCGGATGATATTTTACACAGAGTTCAAGAACAAAATCCGACTGATATAATTTACAATGAGGCGTTAACTTTTGTAGAAGATCACGTTATAAATATTACTGGGAAAAATTTGTTTGAATTTGGGATGACCAGACCACATAGAATTGGGGAAATGAGCAGTGATTTAGTTCGAGAATTAAATTATGATACTGTCGCTCTAGAGCAGAGAATAACAGAGGATGTTGCACTTTTAAATTCAGAAAAATTTCCAGCGGAGAAGGTGGTTTGCTATTTTTAGATGCTCCAGGAGGCACAGGCAAAACTTTTCTTTTGAATCTATTGTTAGCTCAAATTCGGAAAAACAATGGAGTTGATTTAGCAGTAGCTTCCTCAGGAATAGCAGCTACGCTGCTTAGTGGTGGACGGACAGCGCATTAGGTTCTGAAACTGCTGTTGAACTTAGCTCATGAGGACACGCCAGTATGTTATATCAGCAAAAGTAGTGAGCGTGGAAAAATGTTGCAGCAGTGTAAATTGTTGGTTTGGGATGAATGTACAATGTCCCACCAAAAAGCAGTTGAAGCACTAGATCGTACACTGAAAGACATCAAGAACAACCGAGCTGTCATGGGATGGATGGTGGTGCTCTTAGCTGGCCGGTAATTACTAGAAGTACACCGGCAGATGAAATAAACGCATGTTTGAAAGCATCTGTGTTATGGGTACATTTATAAAAAAGTTTTGTCTGACTACGAATATGCGAGTACAGCTACACAATGATTCTCAAGCAGGACAATATGCCGCTGCTCTTCTAAAAATCGGAGAAGATTGTATGCCAACAGACTGTAACGGCTCGATTACGTTGAGTCATGAAACCTGTCAAATTGTCTGGAGCACAGATGAATTAAAAAGTAATGTCTATCCAAACCTGCACATAAAGATGTGCAGTCGGGAATGGTTGTGTGAGAGGGCAATTTTAGCTCCAACATATGAGATAGTTAGCCAGATAAACGAACAAATTATGTCGGACGTGGAGGGAGATATCGTCGAGTACCTCTTAGTAGACAACGTTATAGACACGGAGCAAGTAACGTCATAGCCCATAGAGTTTCTTAATTCTTTTGAATTATCAGGGGTGTCTTCTCATAAGTTGAGATTGAAGGTTGGTGTTCCAGTCCTGTTAATGAGAAATCTTGACGCACCAAAGTTATGTAATGGTACACGGCTACAGATTACTCACCTAGGACTGGAATAGCAAAAGGAAACAATGTTTTAATTCCCCGCATTCCGATAATTCCAACTGATTTGCCGTTTCAGTTTAAAAGAGTGCAGTTTCCTCTGAAAGCAGCATTTGCAATAACATAAATAAAGCTCAGGGGCAAACGCTGAAAGTTGCAGGTGTAAATTTGGAAAAAAAAAACTGGTTTTCCCATGGACAATTATATGTAGCGTGCTCTCGAGTCTCAAACCCACAAAATCTTTACGTTCTGGCCAAGGAAGGAAAAACAAAAAACGTCGTATATAAAAATGTATTGCAGTAACCTATTTTCTTCTTATAATGTATTAATCTAACCTAACCTATCCTATGACAATCACACTTAGTATGGCCTCATTCCATCACGGAACAATTCAAACATACGTACAAAAAAGTACAGCTCAGGTTTTTTCATACTACTATCCAAAAAAAAACTATCTAATGCGGACGAAGTCGCGGGTAAAAGCTAGTATTATATATTTTGTATAGGGAATACTGTTATTCTTGGTCTTACAAACAATGAATATTACTTCTTAAACGAATCTACTAAAAACTTCTATTTTCAAATTTAAACTCAATCCAATGCTTTAGGCTATGGGGCGAGGACAGACAGACGGACGGAATCACCAGACCCACTTTTTCCGACTTTTCTAACATTGTAATGTCATGTTTAATTAAAATCTACAGTTCGAAATTTTCCTATACATATGTACATACTTCAAAAAATAATGTTTGCCCAGTAAGACAGAGGTTTTATCTCAGGTTAACCGAAAGTAAGCTTAAAACTCGATTATAACCAACATTTAGTGATCTAAACATTGTGTAAAAAGTTTCATAACACAATCAACTTCTTAGAGATCTGAAATTAAAATAATAGTGATAGTCGTTCTGTTGAAATCATGAGACACTGATGTCCGAGCCCGCATCGTCTAATTCAGGGCAAAACAAATTTCTAATCTTGAATCTATAGCAATTTTTAACAGCTGTTTATATTTGGTCCATATTCCCTCGGCATGGAGAGAAGTTAAAATTGTTTTTATGCTCGCAAAGATCTACGAACTTTAAGTCTATCATCATTCCCTCTTAAGACCTTAGAAAGATAGCAAGTATTGACACAAGATTTCTGTCTATGTCTCAACATGCCTACTATAAAGGCAAATAGGTGGAAACGGCGTAACATACATTGACATCGAAGGCGCTTTTGACAACGTGCACACATCTGCTATAACATCTCTGAACGTAGAGAGTTTGCTTTCGGAGTTAATTCATTTAATGCTGATTAGAAGAATAATTAACACAAAACTCTTCTGCTAGAAGATTCGTTAGTAGAGGGACACCAAAAGGTGGTGTTCTATCCCCTCTCCTCTGGAACCAGGTGGTAAATGAAATCCTAACTTGTCTGGATGCGGAGGGTTTCAGAGTGATTGTCTAGCGGATGACGTTGCTATAGCGGTTTCAGGAAACCATCTTAACACCCTTAAAGAACTCTTAAAAAATGCCTCAGACAAACTAATACTTTGTGCTGATCGGTATGGACTGGGTGTTAACCCACACAATACCGAATTAGTCCTATTTTCGAGTAAATACAAAATTCCTTTTGTTAACCCTCCCTATATTAAAAGGAATCCAATTAAAGTTCTTAAAGGTACTTAAATCGGACAATGCATCGATTTTTCAAACCACCGAATTTAAAAGATACTGTGAAGAAAATGGTATACTACAAAAGTTTATAGCACCAGGGCATCCAGCAACTAACGGATTAGCTGAGCGACATGTTAAAACATTAAAATCAAAATTAAACGCTATGGCAAAAGAAGAAGGTTCAATGTATGAAAAAGTACGAGAAATTTTATATCGTTATCGAGCTACACCTTTATCGAATGGAAAAAGTCCAGCACAGCAATACCTTGGCAGGGAGATGAGAATTAAATTAGATGCAATACGTCCTTCTAAACATGAGAAATCGTCAAATGAAAATACAACACAACGTCGAAATTTAAGCGTGGGAGATAGAGTTCAATCAAGATTTTACACAAGTGGAAAACCAGGGTGGAAATTCGGAGTCATCAAAAAGAAGTTTGGTCATCTGCACTATGAAATCGAGCTGGACAGTGGATACGTAATAAAACGTCACATCAACCAATTATATAAATCAGATGTGGATTTTCCAAAAAAGAAAGTTACTTTTCCAGAAGATCAACCGAAAAGAAGTGATCCTAGACTAGGTGAAATACAAATTCAATTTGGTGAAGTTGCATTGATGACAGCCAGCTTATCTTCAAGACTACGAGCTATAATAGCGTGGGAGATTGTCATATATAAATTATCATATCATTGACCATGTCTAAATCTGAAGTAAGAATATTTATTATCTGTCTCTCTCTATGAATTATATCTCTTGTCTTTTCCTATTCACAATTCATTATTCATTCCACGTTGCAATCGATCAAAGTACAGACGTATATAATTTTGAGGTTATATAGCAACTAGTAGCAAGTTGTTTTTTTTATTTTAATGAAATAAAGATTATAATGAATTTTAATGGTTTCTTAGTCTCTGTGTTTTACACTCAGACTTTTAGACACAACAGTATTGGCCAGGTACCCAGGTTAAGTACCTGGGTCTTACTTTAGACAAAGAACTAAATTGGAAACGCAATATACAAGAAAGAGTTAAAAAAGCTACTGTAGCTCTCTTTTCTCGCAAAAAAAGCAAAAAAAGCTGGGGCTTACAACCCCGAAGCACGCATTGGTTATACACATCGGTAATCAAACCGATTTTAATGTACGGTGTGGCAGTATGGTGGACTGCTTTAGAAATTAAGTTTCTCATTCCCAAAAATTGTAGTCTGATCCAGGCGGAAGATTTAGCCATAAAAGAGGTCTTTTCATGGCTTAATGAAAACGTGATATCAACAAATAATATCCGTATTTTCTCAGATATTCAGCCCTCTCTAAAATCTCTGGATTCCGTCTCTACAAACTATATAACAGTCCATAACTTTCGACTATCTCTAATGAAGACGGCACAACAGTTTAATATCCATATTAGCTGGGGTGCTGGCCATAGAGACATTCCAGGAAATTGTAAGGCAGATAAACTCGCCAGAAATGGTACAGTTTCTACCACGTTTGGTTAATGCTGGCTTACCAATCGCTACATGTAGACTGTTGCTTATGCAAGATGCTATAAAGAAGACAAACATCAGGTGGAATAACATTACCACTTGTCAGGTCACGAAAAACATCTCGTCTACACTAGATTTAAAGCGCTCAAGGTGTTTGCTATATCTCTAAACAGATCGCATATAAGCCCGATAATCGAAAGCTCGCGCCACGCGGCTAGGTGTATTCTCAAATGAAGAGGAAACAGTTCTTCACCTCCT
Source organism: Eupeodes latifasciatus (assembly GCA_920104205.1). Classification (NCBI taxonomy): domain Eukaryota; kingdom Metazoa; phylum Arthropoda; class Insecta; order Diptera; family Syrphidae; genus Eupeodes; species Eupeodes latifasciatus. The sequence continues at coordinate 395,265,308 of OV049924.1, forward strand.
CTGTTCATGCCCTGCTCTAGCTCAAAAACGCAAGAATTACTTAGGAGAATTCTTCTACAACGATCTAAACGATTTCAATCATATTAGCATAATCAGCCTTTCGCCGTTGACTGCCAAGCCAAGCTTACGTTTTCTAAAATGCTCTTGGATTAGAATGTAATGTGGATTAGTATATTCAAAAATTCGACAATTAGTTTTTTGAGAAACCATTAAGCAAATACATTACGTTGTTTTCAGCTTCGACTCAAGTTAAAAATTCGCCAAGTTGTGTTAATCACGAAATGCGCAATCAAAAATGAACTGCCTTGAATTTTCCTGGACAATCTATCGATAAAAGCGAACTTACGTTTACCAGAATTTATTTGTTGATGGTCAATTGAACTAATAGTCTCTACTCTATCTAGGAAATATAATTATTTTTTAATGTGTTTCACATGAGTTACATAAATAAATTGACTTTAAAATCTTCATGATTATATAATAAAGAAAGGCAACTCCATTCTACTTTTTCCAGCTTAAAGGTGGCAATATTTACAAAATGACTTTTAAAACGTTTAGCTGATAACTGCTGCAGTTTTGTATAAGCATCTGCTAGTTAATGTAATATGTTTATACAGAAATGCAACAGGGTGACATTTATAAATTAAATTAAACCAACCTAAGCACCTTTCTATAAAATATCCAACTTTTTTTTTACTTATATAATAATTGTAAACATTGCAAAGAAAATATTTAAAAATGTTTCCATCTGCAACAGGAACGGCTTGCAACGGTATATTTAACATCAATGGTGGTCTGCAATAAATTTTGTAAAATATAATAAAAGTTGGATTACAAAAAATTTAAATTAAATAAATATCAAAAATATTATTTTCATAATCCGCTTAGTTTCGCCAAAAAATTTTGCAGTAAGCCCGCATTACTCCAAATTCATTTATCAAAAATAAAATGTTCCCAACCTTTAAGTTAAATACGTAATATTTATTTAAACTGTAAAATTATATAAATTATGAGAACTAAACAACTGCTATACCTATGTAAATTTGCAATAATAAAATACGCATATTAATAGTAAACTTGTGTTACAGTTAAGCTTAACTAACTATAGGCAAATTTATTTATTGTAAACGGTAATACCTCTATACACTTTTTACTTTAACCCTAAATATGACAGTCGTGAAAGTTTCTTTTTCATCATGATGATTTTATATATACGATGGCATTTTTGAATATCACCCAAAGATCTAAAGGAATTGAAATTAACATTCCTATGCGTGGTCTTTCCCGCAAATCGAGATAATTTAGACATTTTATGCCCGGATTTGCAATCGAAACGATCACTACTTTATGAATAACTGACTCTGATCGAACAAGATAAAACGTTATACAGAGCGGTCGGTTTTTTGAATGTGATATAGGAACGATATATTAAAGATATCAAGATTATTATTTGTGTCATTTTGTGGCAGGTAAAAGTTGCATAGCTTTGCACTGCACATGCGTAGGATAATGTGTGGGTATAAGGATACGAGTAGTGCCAGAGGTAGGTATAATGTACACGTATAATGGCTATATCCAACCTGGTTAACAAGCTGATGTAGTTTACATTGACCACCATATTTAGATAATTATTAAATATATTTGCATAATTTTGCAGAATTACAAGATCAGCTATTAGATTGTTTTTGGGAAAAAAGTTGAATTTGAATCAGAACAGTTTCGTTACGATCATTCTATGTTTTTTTGCTGCTTCGTGTATTTCATATTAATAAAGTAACGCCTATCAAAAATACACTTTAAAATTCTTGTTTATTAATGTATTTGTTAATTTAATAATTGTACATTAGACAATAAATTGGACAAACTTTTGACTGCTATTGAAAACCTTGGGACAAACTTAAGGAAAGAAATTAAAGAACAAACTGAAACAAAATTAAACTCAATAATAGACAGAAACAACACAATTGAAGAGAAACAGGAACACCTAGAAAAGAAAATAAAATATTTAGAGAGATGTATAAAGAGAAAAAATCTTGTTATTTACAATATAAAAGAAACTGAAAAAAGCAACGAAGAATTATTAGAAACCATTGTACACCTTTTAAACACTATTCTCGAAATAAAAACTGAATATTTTGAAATCGATTTTGCAAGACGTCTAGGAAATAAAGGAGACAAAATAAGACCTATTTTACTTGGATTGACAACACAAATAAAAAAAGATACTGTAATGAAAAACAAAACTAAACTGAGACATTATAAAAAGGACATCATATACATAAAAGTAGACTACATAAAAGAAGATTTTAATAAGACAGTCCAAGAAAATAAACCATTTTCCAAAAATCTAAATAATCAAAAAATGACATCAGGAAACGACATTGAGAAGAAAAAACAACGAATGCCTAAAAGAAATCGACAATATGACAACGATCCAAATGCAAATGAAAATGAACCAACATGTTCGACCAAATTGAAGAGACCAAAAACAAATGAAAAAGTCCCAAATGACAAACATAACAAAATAAGAAACAACAGCATTCATATATTTCTACAATCAAACCAAAAAGAAATTAATAATATGAACAGTGACCAACACAACAACTAGCAACAAAAGAAGCAAATTTTGAATAATAAAGACTCTACCCCAAGCCGATTAGCCATCGTGGGAAATGACGGCCAATTCCCTCCACACTACCCATCAAACCAAGACCAATCCAAAAACACTCTAGACATTTGTACGTACAATGTAAGAACATTAGCTACAGAAGCAAAACCATCAGAACTAAGACTAGCATTATCAACTATCAACTGGGATATACTGGGACTATCCGAGCTAAGAATTTTTGGACAAAACATAATTGAAAACCAGAATGATATATTCTGTTACATTGGTGAGACCAAAGGCTTGCATGGAGTTGGATTTCTCATCAAAAAGAGTTTAAAGGACAGAATAAGAAATGCACGATTTTTTAGTAAAAGGATTTGTAGCCTATGTTTAAAAATACAAAACACAAAAATGACGATAATTCAGGTTTATGCCACGACCAAAACAGCAACTGACGAAGAAATTTCGAACTTCTACAATCTATTGGACAAAGTATATAATGAAACAAAAACGGAGATAATGTATGTTATAGGAGATTTCAACGCCAAGTTAGGGAAACAGATTGACAATGATGAAGAAGTAATGGGACCATTTGAATACGGACGAAGAAACAAAAGAGGAGACCTACGTATAAAGTGGCTGGAAGAGACGAATCTCAGATTTGCAAATTCTTTCTTCAAAAAGAGAGAAACACGAAAATGGACCTGGATTCACCCGAATAGGATAACAAAGAACGAAATTGACTTAGTTCTAACAAATAAACTGAAAACTATTAATGACATATCCGTATTGAATAATTTTAAATTTGATAGTGACCATAGGCTAGTAAGAGCAAAAATAAAAGTGGACCATAATACGTTGAAAAGAAACAAACAAACACTCAGTATTCCTAGAATGATACCAACCGAAAATATTGAAAAATATAATGACATGCTTAAGAAAGAAATAAGACTTAATATAACTACAAATAAAATAAACGAAAACTTTCAAAATACATATGATTCATTAGAACAGATAATAAAGAACTCGGCGAAAGTTTCAATCATGACTGCTGTTACTCCAAAACCTGATAAATTAACCGATGACACTAAAGCGCTGATAACCAGAAGAGATAATCTACGAAACAAGGACAACTTATCAGACCATGAAAAAAATGAACTAAGATACCTTCGGAAAACCATAAAAGAAGATGCGAAAAATGATATCCAAACATATAACGAAACAATGATAAAAGATATATTAAGCAACACAAAATCTATTAAAAAGACAAAATCATTTCTTGACGACGGAAAAGAGTGGATAACATCAATTAAGAACAAAAATAACAACGCTATTAATAGGAGAGATATAAATGAGTCTGCTACCAAGTTTTTCGAAGAACTCTTCAAATCGTCAAAAGAAATAAAAGATAATAATATATCGATGGCGGACTTCAGTAAAGCATTTGACTCAGTAGAACATGACGAAATATGGACAGCAGAAAGTTGGACTTCATATCAATAAGTCAAAAACTAAGATAATGACTAACCATATTAAAGATGACATAATGCTGGATAACGAACACATAGAATATGTAGAAGACTATACTTATCTAGGACAGACTAAGTCATTCATTAACCAAGAGAAAAAAGAAGTTTCTAGACGCATTACCAATAGTTGGAAACAATTTTGGAGTCTAAAACAAATATTACAATCAAATCTAAGGGACGAAACACGAAAATATATACTAGACTCTGCTATTCTTCCTGTTATGACGTATGGGTTACAGACTATATCCTTGACTTCAAGTTTACTTGACAAAATAAGAATATGCCAAACCAAGATGGAAAGAAAACTACTTAACCTACGAATAAGCCAGAGAGTGAGAAATAGAGAAATAAGACGAAGAACTGGTTTAACGGACGTGGTTGAACGAGAAAAACTCCTTAAATGGAATTGGGCAGGACATATATCTAGAATACAGGACCAAAGATGGACAAAAATCATTACAAAATGGACACCACCAGAAAGCAGAAGACCAATTGGACGACCGAAGAAAAGATGGGCAGACGATTTGCTTAAAGAAAGACAAAGTTGGTACAATGACGCAAAACATTGGGGGAGGCTTATGCCAGATCATAGAATTTTGACACGCATCCATTTATTTATTCAAACTTTGCTTACATATTAAAGTTGAAACAGAAAATGTAAACAAAAATGTAAATAAATATTGTACAAAATATCAATAATGGCAAATAAAAGCTTATAATAATAATAATAATGTTAGTCATGAAGTGATGATATTTTCTATGTTTTGTTTTCTATCTAAATTAATTGGATACCGACCACTATATAGTTGGTGCAAAACTGTGCCTGCGAATTCCATGAAAGCCATTAGGCTAACATCTACCACGAGGAGAAGATTCAACGTTGGAAGACTGCAGTAGTAAGGTACCACTAATGCCTTTGCTGACGAAATATCATTAGAACTTGCAAAGAACCCGACAACGGATGAGATGTGTCCACTGGCAGCTTTGCCAACATGCAATCAGGAATGCTCCGGAAAAAGTGCTAAGGTTCTCACAGCCGCCACTGAGGAAGCCCTGGTTTGACTTCGAATGTGCTCAGGCAAACAAAACCAAAACGGAGCCGTACAGACTGTGGCAGCAAAGCGCGGATCTCCCGTCAGATCTATGTCGATAAAAGAAGGGATGAGAACCTCTTGCTCGGAAGAAAGAAAACGGCGCATGAGCAGCGTGAAGTCGATTAAATCCAAGGATGCTTTAGTAGGAAACAGTCGCGGAGTTTTTATAGACAAGTCAAAAGGCAAACAACGGAGGCAAAGATAAGGAGGGAAATACTGTAGTGGAGACGCAACTGATGCTAAAAATTTGGATGGATCATTTTTACCAGCTGCTTAATATCCATGTAGTGCCCGTGGCATGATGGTTAGTGCGTTGGACTGTCATGCGAGAGGTCTTGAGTTCGATCCCTGCCTTTTACATCTAAAGTTTTTTTCACGAGTTACTGCCTCTTGCCATAAATTGACAAATTCTACAAGAGTAATTCTTGTCATGAAAAGTGCTTTCTCAAATTAGTCGTTCAGATCCGGCTTGAAACTGTAGGTCCCCTCTATCCCTGATAACAGTACTCTCACACAGGAATGGTTAAGAGATGTAAGTCACTAGGCCCTAGTTCTCAACAGAATGTTGTGCTACCCAATTTATTTATTTATTTTAATGTGGATGAAGCCCACGATCCCGCCAACGAGCAGTCCCCACCTGGAGTTCCAACCATCCGACCTGAATGAGATCAGATCAGAGTTGTCATCACCAGACTGAAGTTGGTTTACAGGCGGAGCTTTTCAAGCACGCAAGAGCTAATCTGGCAAGAAGCGTGCACCAACTCATAACCAAAATCTGGTTAGAAGAAAGCATGCCCGATAAATGGAATCGAAGGACTATCTGTCCGATCCATAAGAAAGGTGACCATCGATCAAATTTTTACTCCATGTCGAGTTTTGGTATCCCTGTCAAACTGATACGAATTTATCAGGATGACGTTGTAGAATTTTCGTTTCGGCGTCAAAATTGGTAGAGGCTCAACCGAAACCTTAGAAGCCACCAGAGGAATTCGACAAGGCGATGCGCTGTCATGTAGCTGCTTCAATATTGTTCTTGAGAGAGTGTGAAATACCAACGTTAACACCAATGGCACCATCTTTCATTATGACGTTGGAGAATTCTCGTTGCTGCGTCAAAATTGGTAGAGACTCAACCGAAGCCTTCGAAACCACCAGAGAGCTTCGACAAGGCGATGTTCTGTCATGTAGCTGCTTTAATATTGCTCTTGATAGAGTTGTGTGAAACACCAACGTCAACAACAATGGCACTATCTTTCAAAAAATCACACAATATTTTGGATATGCAGATGACTTCGAAATTATGGGAAGAACCAAACGAGCAGTTACGAAAAGCGAACTAAATGGGTCTTGTGATTACCGAGGACAAAACGAAGTATTTACTGTCATCGAAAAGAGTTGATTCCCATCGTAGACTGGGTCAGAATGTGACCATTGATTGTTATAACTTCGAGGTGGTAAATGAATTTATCTATCTGGGTACTGCTGTTAACTCTGCAAATGACATCAGCGCGGAAATCAAACATAGAATTACTCTTGCTAATCGCTGTTTCTTTGGCCTAAGTAAGCAATTGAGGAACAAGCCTCTATCGTGAGGTACCAAGGAGACACTGTACAAACACTAAATCATCTCCGGTTTAGTGGTCAAGTTGAGGCCGACACACGCCGCCGGCTTGGTATTCGAAACCGGAGCTAGAGCAGCAAGCTAGAGATCGAGTAAGCTGGTGCGATTTATTACTTGAGGCCCAGGAGCACGATGCTCTGTAGCGCCAACTAAAGTAAGTATAGTAAATAAATTGGGCATAAAGAACAAATATCCTTTAAAGTTCAAATTTATTGGACAGAAAAAATTTATTGCATTGAAAATTGATTGCTTTTCAATTTGTTGTCGAAAGTTAAATTTTATTCGTGTCGTATTTTCTACGTTTTTTCGATGTCATTATTAAAATCACTTCGACTAAAGGAAGAGCTTAAAAAATAGAGAAAATAAGGAGCATAAACAACAATCAATGTGTTCTTGTGTATAAATATGTTGGCGACATTTTCTATGTTATTTATTTATTTGACTCTTGTGGCAAACTTCATCAAAAAATCTGTAAATTAATTGTGGTCACTTAAAGTTGTGAAAGTAAAATGTGCTTAAGACAAAGTTTTTTTCCAATTTAGGGAAAAATTAAAAAAAAAAAAACGTAGAAAACCTAAATGAACCTTAGTTTAATTAGCCGTAAAATTATATTAAATACAATAATCCTACGAATGCAATTAACATCATTCTCCGAATACAAATCTTTATACCTTTTTTATTCAATTTAAAGATCAATAAATAATTTTCTTCATTCATCAAAATTGAATGAAAATGAAGAAAGAAACAGGTAGTTAGATAAAGGTAAGTACCTTAAGCACTTAAATAATACAAAAAAAATTAATAAGTTTCCATAATCAGATAACTTCTCGTTTTCATAACAAGATCAACTTATTACCTTCACGAAGTATTCATACAGTGGCGGCATTACCTTTTGATTTCATTCAAAATCTCAAATTCCAGGGATAACAATAAGCCTGTAAAAATCACACCCAATTTACTTGTTTTTCTTAAATCGAATAAGAAAACCTTAAGAGTATCTGCAAGAAGAAGTTTTTGACGGAGAAGAAACGAAAGAAGGTAATAACTGATGAAAAATATAATGAATCATTAAACATAAAATATAAAGGTCATGTGTAAATTCAATAGTTGGCTATTAGATATTTTGACAATCCTGTCAAATTACTCATCTGAACTAAAATGGACCTATACAGGTTACCGGACTTTGGAATAACTAAAGCAGCTTAAAGTACGTCAGACCTATACACAAATTGCCAGTGATGGGCATTCAATTATGTGGAGTTATGGAATTATGAGTAATCCATGAGATAAAAGAAACACTTTTTTTGTGAATCGAGCAAGTGTTGCCATTGCACAAGTATTGGGTGTTTTTTTTTTAACAGCTTAAAATGATTGTTTTATTATTCTATAACTATAACTAAACTATATATATTTTATTGTATTTATTTATTAAATTTGTAATATAGTGCACTACAAGTCTCATTTGTCAATAATTTTATCAATAAAAAACTGGCCGTACGGTATGGGGTTTATAAGGTGACTTGAATACATTGGCTTCAGGGGCTTGTCGTTTCTGCTACAAGCCAATGACTTAGGCCAATAAAAAGTAATCGAGAGTCGTTAGGTCACAATAAATTGGGGGTCCTTTAGCAGGACAACTCCTGGAAATAAAGTTATCAACAAATTGATTTTGCTCTTGATTTTTCTTGTTGGGACCAGTTTGTGTAGATAGGCCGTAGGGACCGTAACGGATCTCGACGCCGACCAAAAAGTCAATTTTAATGGATGTAATAGTGAAATATGTAGTACTCTGGGCATAATAGTTAGTGCTACCTCTTCGAGCATTTGACAAATCCTCCAAGAGAAATTCTTAGTCATAAAAAGTGCTTTCTCAAATTAGCCCTTCGGATTTGGCATACAAATGCCTGTTTCTCTACAGGATGTTGCGCCACTTAATTTTGTTTATATTGTAAGCGCACTCAAGGGGATATGAATACCCTTATAATGATGATGATGCGAGAAATTAGGAAGGAAGGATATTATTAAAAAGGATATACTGATGCACATTGATTTTGAATATCTGCACATTGTAATAAGTAGGAAATATTGAGTCTCGTAAAGCATTCCACATTCGTGTAGTGCGACTAAAAAATGAATTTCTGTACTTTAGAGTACGTCCGAAATTGGGCTCAAGGGTAAACCGATGAGCATTCCTTTTAAATTGTTTAAGCATTACTTATGAAAATAGCGATCAAATAATGAGATACATCAAACCTTACGACGGTTCCCGAGAGATGAAAAAGTTTCAGTTAGGCAACAGTTACCTATCATTTTAAGATCTCTCTATTGAATTCTGTCTAAGAGACTCGAGTGGGTTATAGAAGCACCTGTCCAACTTACATCGTCGGAGAAAACCTAAACAATTAGCAGCTTTTTGGCCATAATAATAAATATGTGATCACTCCACAACAAGTGGTTTATAATGCACATACCTAAAACTAAAATCTTTTCAGTCTCCTCGATGCAAGTACCACCCATGGATAGTGGCATTGGAGGAGGGTTACGCTTTTGCGACAGTAGACAGCATTTAATTTTCGAAGCATTCAATTTTTCACGGTTTTTGATTACCCATTGGCCAATAATCAGAATTTAATGAGCTTATCCTACGCTGCCGTTGGCAGTCCACATCCGAAGAACAAGGATGAGAATCTAAAAACGAATATGAAAAGCTACGGGTACTGTCATAAGCGAAACAATTCAGAGAGTTAGAAGTTTCAAACAAAAGATCATTTATAAAAATAAGGAAGAGTGTCGGAGACAAAACGGAGCCTTGGGGCATACCAGCTTTTATTTTATGGATATCAGATTTGAATCCGTCCAATACTACTTGAATTGAACGGTAATTTATACTTTCATTAGTGAACTATAGACACCCTACCCTGTTAACTAAAACTCATCATTGGTAACAATATACCTCAAAAATATCCAATGAAAGGTGGAAATGCTATTAAATAGTCAATTTTCAGCCACCGACCGCAATAATCAATAGGACAATTTTCAGTTGTAAAGTTTGGGATCCGAAATTTTGTTTACAGTCAACATGACAACTGCGGTAGTCAGTATGACAGTTGCGGTAGTCAATACGACAACTGCTGTAGTCCGAATAGTCAATATGACAATCCTCGATAGTCAATTTTGGTAGTCAATATGACAACCACGGTAGTCAATATGACAATTGCGGTAGTCAATACGACCGAAACCTATTTTTCTCTACCGGATAGTCAATATAACAGTTTTCTATAGTCAAATTTGGTACTCAATATGACAACCAATTTGTCATATTGTCTAATGATCTCTTACCAATTAGTAGTAAATTTTTTGATATAGTAAGAGTAACGACTAATGTATATATATTGACGATTGTTAATATGACAACTTTTTTTCTGTGTGAAGAGATGAGGAAGAACAAGAAGACTTCTTAGGCATACACTTCTTTAGTAATCTTGAAAAACTTGAAGATATTCTAAAAAGCAGCCTCTTTTGTTTTACCAAACCCTCTTAATGGCTAGAACAAGACAACCCATTATATCGTAGACTTAATCACTCTTTTAGGGAAGTTCCATATTTCATTGCCACAATGCAGATAGATACGCAACTATGGCAACACTGCCTATTATAGTTCGAATTTTGTAATTCTCTTTCTTGTATGACCTTCGCTATAGCTAATACCCAAAACCGAATTGATCCCAATTAAAAGAAGCTAACCTGCCACTGTGACTTGCCACAGATTTAACAAGAAACTAAACCGTTGCAGGTATAGATAGGCCTTACAGTATCTCTATATGCATATACATATCTTTATATCTACTTAATGGCTTTTGGGAAAAGTAGCTGATCGCCTCTATTTTACACCTTCAACATGCAACATCAAAGTCAATGGACCGCGATCGCTTAAACTTGTCCCTCCCTTCTCTCACACCGACACCACCACCATCACTGGTGAATGCTGCCGAATCGTCTGTTCACCATCCTACATATACATAGGTAACTATGGCCTGGGTACTCTGGGCAGGTTTCCTATAAGTCTCATTCATTCTTCCGACTTCTTGTGGTGTTACGGACCAATTTCCCTGACGATTATGACAGAGAGATCAAAGAAATTCCTCCGATTATAATCATCATCGGTTATTCGGAATCTGATTTCAAGACATCGCGCAGATAAAAGATGCCCCAGCCAGACTGTTAGAAGAAGCTTTTGGTTTGAGTGGTGCTCCCAATCATATCATTAGATCCGAACATAATGACCCAGAAGAACATTTTTAATTAAAACCGATAAACTGCCGCAAGCAGTTAGTTACCTGGCATAAAACATGTGATTTAAATTTTGTTTTCTTTAATTTTCTTCCTCTTCTGCTGAAGACATCGCGCAGATAAGCCCAGCTCCTTCAATCGATGAAGCAAGATCGTCATATCATATCAAGATTCAAGATTCAAGACGAAAACGATCAACGGGGTGGCTTGTTGGTTTGCATCAACATTTGAAATCGGTGTGCGCGACATCCTCTGGACATGTTTATGCAACTGGACATGGACAAGCTGATAACTTCACATTGAATGGTGACAATTCGGTCCAATGTAAATTGGCACAAGTTGATAGGTTCTTATAAAGCGAGATCACCATCATATACGACTACAATATGCATACTTACCTTTATAGACGCTTTTATCCCAATGTTAGGCCTGCTGTGACAGAAGTATTGACAGGATGCCGGTCGTGGTCGGGGCTGGAGATTGTATTCACGAGTCGAGCTCAAGTATAGCCTTAATCGTAAATTCGCTTACAAATTAGTTTTGAATTTAAATTGCCGCTCAAGCAGCTGAATGAAACTTGTCGGCGGGTTGTCGCTTGTGTCGACCGCTGACGATAAAGTATATTTAACATGACAGTTTGGCGGGTCTGTGATTGTGGAAAGTTTAGTGGCGTCGATATACAGGCTCATATAAGACGCGTTTTGAAGCAAATTGGAAATCGCTAAATGGTTGTTGCACAATATTTTTTTTTTAAATATAGCAAAAAAAAGAAGGTTTAACTCGCTTAACAGAAGCGGGGCCTGAGAGGCATCAGGCGGCGAATCAATTTGTGTTTATTGGTTCTGTGAAAATAACAAGCCAGATATTATCACCGGGTACGTATAGATATAGGTATTTGATGGCACGACATAGGGTTTTAATGTTTCTAGAGTGGCAATCTATTATGCTGAATTAAACGAGCCAATTCTACGAAGATTTTGGAATGGTATTTCGTTACTTTTGATTATGTTTTTATTTTTACATAACAATCTCCTTAAGGTACTATTTGGAGTGAAGATACAAACAATGTTCACTCTCCGTTTTTACTTAAGGTTTGTTTTATTGGTAAGTGAATACGTTGCATCGCAAAATTGATGGAAAACAACAGCAAGGTATCAGTGAACGAACGTTTATAATTAATTCTAGAACTCTGCAAGGTAGTCATTTAGGACCTATTCCTTTTATTTAATTTATAAACAATTTACATACGGTACTGAAGCACTCTAGGTGTAGTATTTTTGAGGTGTTACAAATTTTCAAAACTTGATTTGTGTGTTCGTAACAGTCTGCTTTTTATTGTGGATACATATAGAACTGTGAGCTTAACAAGAAATCTTTCTGTCACTCCTTATTCTTATTTGTTTTAATAAAATTTCATTTGGTGGTGAACTTAAATTCGTACAAAACAATAGATTCTTAACACGATTTTCAGAAGCCTACTACCCAAAATATGAAGACTAGAACTGTTGGAAAAAAGATTGTTTGTAATATTTGGTGTTAGAAGGCTAGGATTGTATAATATAATCCATACTATGTTCCACCTAATAATCCACCAAACACTTACTAATAATAAATTTGACTAACAATTTGTTGGACCAGAGTGAATTTTGAAGTAAATAGGTCAAGACATTAAATTAGAAATTGTATTGAATTTTCGTTAGCATACGAAAATAAGAATTTATTTTAATATTCGTATCTAAAATGTAAGCTTTTTAAACGTTATTTTTCGGGCAATAAATATTGCGGTACCTACCTGTAATAGGTCATTTTGTATTCCTTACTTACTTACGTACTTAAGGAGGCGCTACGCAGTATCTTGTGTGAACAAGGGCCTCACCAAACAAATTTCTCCATCTAGCTTGGTCATTAGCTAAATGTCTCGAGTTGCGCACTCGAAGTTGGATAATATATCGCTTTCCACTTCCTCTACTGTACGGTCATGTGGGCGTGCATTCAAAGATTTCCCGGGCCGAATAATTAGTTTCCATTCGCTCTACGTGACCCAGCCATCTCGCTAAGCTTGTCGTTCCATCTTCTCCTCCACTCACCTTCTATGCATATACGGGTCCGTAGATAACGCGAAGAACTTTTCTCGCGAAACAACCCAAGGTGCTTTCATCCGCTTTTGTCATAGTCCATGCTTCTGCCCCGTATAGCAGGAAAGGGATGATAAGGGTCTTACATAGCCCCACTTTGGTTACTTGAGAGAGGGCCTTACTACTCAATCGCTTGTTAAAACCCAAAGAAACATTGGTTAGCAAGAGTAATTCTTCGTTTGATCTCAGCGCTGGTGTTGTTTTCTGTGTTCATAGCGGGTAGACAAAGTCTTTAACTACTTCAAAGTTACGTCTGTCGATGGTGACGTTTTGACAGAGACGCCAGTGTTGTAGGTCCATTTTGACAGTTTGAACTTTGTTTTGCCCTTATTATTATATATTAACCGCTAAATCCATTTTCCCGCCTCCGCCTTAATACTCACAAAAGCCCCATTACAACCACGCTGAGTTCTTCTAATTATGTCAATGTCATCAGCATACGCCAGTAATTAGACAGACTTTTAAAAGATGGTGCCTCTAGTGTTGACGTGGGAGCTGTGCACTATTACTTCAAAGACGATTTTAAAGAAATCGCATGATAGCGCATCACCTTGTCTAAAGCCTTTATGTCATCCTGCACAGACGGACGAGTTTGACAGGAATGCCATAACTAGGCATGGCTCTATACAGTTCGTCCCTATTTAAAACCCGAATAGGTGGCTTACGTGTAATGGCCAGCTTTGATGGGCACTAGTGTGGGTTACGCATTTATATATTATAAATAAGAACTTATCATTATATTTAATTAAGAAAAATTTAGGTATTATATTAGACAAGAATAGTCTCCACCATTGTAGTAAGATTATTGCATTTGAATTTTAACGCATAAGAGAAATCTAATATATAAAACTCTCCTGTCACAGTGTAGTTGCCATACTCCTCCAAAACGGCTTAATCAATTTCAATGAAATTTTGCATATACCTTCGGTAGATCTGATAATAGGTTTTTATCTATTTCTTATATTCCTAAGTGCTATTGTTAATTGCATCAACATCGTAGACGGTGCAACGATCTTACGATAGTATTCAGTGACGCTATGTACAATGAAGCATTGATTGCTATTGAGGATCTTTGCATTATCAGTGCCAACACTCAGTCAATTCGGTATGCATTCACCGAAATGCATCTGATTTAATAGACACTGAATTGAATCGTGAACTACAATATAATACTGTAGAAATGGCAGCGATTGTCGCTTGCAATGTCCCACTAATGAATGAAGAAGAACCTCATCATGCTCGCAGTTTCGGCAGGACAAGGTGGATGCTTTTTTGGATGCACCAGGTGGAACTGGCAAAACATTCCTTATTTCACTAATTCTTGCCAAAATATACGATCAAATAATGGTATCGCATTGTAAAATTATCATCTGGGATGAATGCACTATGGAACACAAACATTCGCTTGAAGCGTTGAACAGGACATTGAAAGATATAAAAAACAATGACAGACTCTTTGGCGGCACTCTGTTACTCCTTTCAGGTGATTTCAGACAAACAACCTCCCGTTATTCCGCGTTCCACGTACGCTGATGATATCAACGCGTGCTTAAAATCATCGCCACTGTGGCGTAATGTTAAAAAAGTACAACTGAAAGTAAATATGCGTGTTCAAATGCTTCAAGATCCATCCGCTGAAACCTTCTCAAAACAACTGATATAAGCGACTCAAAAGTTACTACAAATGAAACTGGATGCATAAAATTAGCGGTCGATTTCTGCACGATTATTGATTCACAAGATGCTCTCTTTGACCAGATATTTCCCGATGTAAAAAGACAATGTACAAATCATGAGTGGACGGCAGAAAGAGCGATCTTAGCAGGAAAAAATGTGAATATCAACGAATTAAATCTCAAGATACAACATTTGTTAACAGCTGTAAATTATCCAACTGAGTATTTGAACTCATTGGATTTACCAGGCATGCCACCTCATAATTTACAACTGAAGCTTGGATCTCCGGTAATTTTGTTTCGTAATTTTAACCCAAGCGATTGGTTATTAAAAAACTAATGAAAAATGTTTTCAAATCTATAATTCTAAATGGCAAATTCTGAGGTGAAAATATATTTTATATTAGATTGGCATTTGCAATGGCTATCAATAAATCTCAAGGCCAAACTATGCCTGTCTGTGGTTTAGATTTGAGCACTTCATGTTTTCCACACGGACAATTATACGTGGCGTGCTTTTGAATGGGCAAACCATCCAGTTTGTTTGTATTGGGAATGATGGGATTACAAAAAATATTGTACACTCTGTTGCATTAAGGGATTGATATTGTTTTTTGTAGTATTGTCATAATTAGCGATATGTATATAATTTTAATAAATTAAATACATTTGTTTGGTGATTTGTTATTTTAATATTTTGTCACCGTTTGCAGTGCTCTATACCTCTCCCACTTATATACCACATCCCTACACACTTACAATAAGTTATTTATTTATAGCAAAATATTCTTTAGAAATTATTTATATGACAAAACGACGTTTGTCGGGTCAGCTAGTGTTCTATATTTTTCAGCTGTTTTTGAATGAGTATTTAGAAAAAGAAAATTAATCTAAATTCGCTTAAATTATTCAAAATAAAACTCAGCTAATCGAAATTTACTAATCACATGATAAGATAAATTCTTTAAAAATTTGGTTCTCAAAATGATAGGTACCTTTGGTTTAGACACTTAAGCGAGAGGGACTTTTCCGGGTTCTACTGTACTTTTATCGTTAGAAATTTAAAGTGACCAAAATGGAAAAAAAAGAGAAATTCAAACAATTTAGTTTTGCTGGAATTTGTACCTACTCATCTCAAATACTAAATTTGTTTCCAAGTTTTCACTTTTGAAGCTATCATATATTTGACAGCTATCCTATATTTGGCAGATGAGAACTACGCCATTACTAAAAATATAATTCACTACAGAAATGGTGACAATTTTGCAGTCAAAGCTTTTTAGGTCTTGAAGCACCTTCTCGTCAGGTAATAGTGAAATTGATGGGATAATTTTAGCATTTGGGACAAGTTAGTGATAAGAACAATAACAACTGAATATATTGCTAATGTAGCCTTAAAAAATAAATTCATTAGATGGCGCAACAGTCTGTTGTGAACTAGGGTCGAGTAATGTTGCCAGGTATGGAGGGGACCTACAATTTTAAACCTAATTCGAACGGCTATTTTGAGAAAGTAATTTTCATGACACAGGTAGGGATCGAACCCAAGACCTCTAGCATAACAGTCCAACGCATTAACCATCACTCCACGGGTACTACATTGTAGCCTTAAGGGTTACCTAAAACCCAGGTGTGTCCGTCCCTAGTTTATATTTCTAATCTGGCATTGCATAAACAACATTTCATCCTATTTTGCATTCAGTCTAATAAGTCTTAAGGCTTTCAAAGTTAATTTAACAGAAGAACAGGTACAAGCCGGTCGGTTGGATATGATGCGGTTTTTGAGCTAGCAATATTGGAGTGATTGAACATTACTTTTCGAATATCAAGCTGATACAATTTTTACGCTGAATAGATTGCGCCACTGAGTTTTGATTAATAATTAATTTTGGCTGGAATGGAAAAATATTGATGTGAATGAATCTTATTTTCAACAAGTCGGTGGTTTCGTTAACGTTAACTATATAGCAATTTTGAAGAAAAGTTTCCTGACCACGTTATTTTTCGAAGAAATGATCACAATTCTGCACTAGGATCGTGTGATTAAAAATCTTTAGACATTTTCTCTTGAGGCCACTTGAAAAATAAGGTCAATGCTCCACAAACAATTCAAGGCCATAAAGATGAAATGTTTGGACTTATCGAGGGCATACAGCAGTATAAATGCTCAAACTGATTAATTAAAAAATACACCTTTTTTTTAATTAAAAATTAAACCTTAAAAGTTATCAATAAAACATTGTTAGTAGTTGAAATCCATATAATTTTGAATTTTGAAGATGCTTATTTGTGCTGAAATTGTATTTAAATATGAGCTTTTCACACTATGGAAAGACTCAAATTATTAATTTATAAACTGCATGGTCGGAAATTATGTTTACGATTAATAAAATTTATCAAATGATTAGCTGAATTCCATCAGATTCCGAAACAATAATATATATTTTTCTACTTTTCTTTAATTGGCCAGCGAAATAAGAAATTAAATGCGATGGTTACAATTGGCATCGTTCAAAAAGCCCCTGAATGAGATGGAGAAAATGTATTTTCTAAATTCATTACTTTCAACTTATCATGGGAACTTGAGTTAGACAAATATTATTTAGAACAATTTATTTTAACATTGCATGCAAATGAATATAATACAAATTGGTGTGAATTTATTTATTGTATCAGGAAGTGAAAAAACCCTAATTAAATTTACTTTATTTAAATGATTACGTCATTGGACAAATAGAAACTAATTACATCTCAATAATGAAATAAGTTTTTTGATTTGATGACTATCAACCATTATTTTTCCTATATAAGCAAGACTCAATTCAAAATCCCTTCATCATACATCAAAATGGCAAGAGAAGTTGCTGCAACATTATTTGTGTGTTTCTTAGCGGTCCACGTTCAAGTAAGAACTAAAATTGTGTTAAAATATTCTCTTATTTTAAATACTATTAATTTTATTATTTTGTTTGTACAGAGTTTAAAAATTAAATTTCCAGATGCAGACGATAGTCTAAGAAATTTTATAACCTCGACAGGATGTCTTGAAAAGGCAGGTATAACTATGGAATTAGCCTTTGACTACTCAAGAGATCATGGGAATTCCAAAAGTTTTCTACAACTTTTTGTGGATAATCCAAATTTGAAATGTTATGGGTCCTGCCTGTACGAATATGGAATGCTAATGGATGGATGTTCAGAAACAATTGGCGAAGAATTAAAAGAATCAGTAAGAAATAATCCTGTACATTTCGCCATGTTCGAAGAAATGGAAGAATGTGCAACTAAATTAATCGGTAATGATCCTTGTGAATGTGCTTATCAAATGGATAAGTGTATATTGAAATGGATACACAATGAAAGAGAGAAAGAGAAAGCGAAAGAAAAGTAAATTTGTATAGATTTCAACCAATAGATGAGTTGTAATCTGTTTTAATGCATGAAAAATTCTTTTATTACAATTTAATTGATTTTATTTAGGTTAAGACATTTACCTCAAGGATTTTCTTAAAATCAACATTTTTTTTAATTCACTAGTTACTTTTGTGTTTCTTTAAAATTTCTTGAATAAATTGAGACACCAGTCTTCCGAGTTTACACATTTTTAGGATTCAAAAATTGTTTATAAAATTAGCAAAATAAATTATTAATTAATAATGTAATCAATTCATTTTGAAAATGTTTTATGCTGAAAACCTCCAACTATTTTTGAAATTTTTAAGTGACCCCGTTTAAGTTCCACAAAGTCTACTTGACTTGGAGATGCAGTTTTTGTTGCCAATATCGATACGCTTGCGGCAATATCTGGCCTTGTGTTTATTGCTAGGCATAATAAGCTCCTGATTCGAGTTTGATATTTGTTATTAGTTAGTAATGGTTCGGTTTTAGTTGTTGACTTGTCGAATTCAGGCTCTTTTAGTGCATTTGAATTCTTTGTGTCGTAAAGTCCGAAGTCATTAACAAGTCTTTTAATGTGTTGCTTTTGCCTTAAACTGAGATTTGATCGACTATCTCTAGACTGTCTCAATGCCTAAATAATGACAAATTTCCTCCAAACTGTCGATTTTTAAGTGTAAGCAGCTCCTCTAAAGTCTTGAAAAGAAATTCATCTGTACTTGCCACGATTTTATCATTTACATTTACTTAAATGTAACAGGTTATACTTTCGGTTGATCTACTATACTGGCATAAATCATAAGTAAACGCTTTGTGTATAGATTCGTTCCAAATGCGAGTGGTCTGCATACGATCGTATAGACTTTTCTTTAGCCGATAAATAGGACCTTCTCCAATTTCAAACCCATGTGGTTGTCTCATGTTAATTTCTTCCTTTAGTTCTCCGATTAGATAAGCGGATGTTAAATCATGTTTTACTTTCAAATTATATTTACCCGCTCAAGATAAAAGATAAGGCAAAAGTTTGATCGTAGTTAATTCCGTATTTCTGACTGGACTTTTAATTTTTGGAGACATCCTTCGATATAACGCTTTACGTTATAGGTCCACCTGCATCCTTCGGTGGAAGTACTGATTCTCATGTTTTATTTTTATCAAGACCTTCAATCTTTTCTAGCATCGCATTGTTCCACTGCTAGCTAAATTACTTTAATTAATAGTAAACGGGTCATTTTACATTGTGTTCATGTTTGGCATTCTTTACTGTGCTTACAATCTTCAATTTGAAAATCACTCACCAGTTTTTCAGTTTTTAATCATTAGATGATCAAGACAACGTACCTGGTAAATTTTTTCTTCAGCTTGTAGAACCTGTGGATTGATTGATTTCAGTCTAAGTTTTTATAGCCTACCAGTGAAGTCCACTACTGCTACCTCCTTACCATCTTTGATCTTGATCGTGCACCACTGTAAATCTTTTGTCAATTAACCTTTTGACAGACAGTAAGCTTCCTTGAATATCAGTTACATAAAGAACATCTTGGGTTTGAATAGTTGCTTCTTCGTTTGTGATGTTTTACACAGAAAAAAAAGTTGTCATATTAACAATCATCGATAGTCAACTTGCAATCTTACCAAATTTTCGCATTGACTACCAAAATAGTCAATATGACAACCTTATTTTAAAAAATTGACTATACTGGATAGTCAATAGAACAATTTTCGATTGTCAATTTTGGGTAGTCAATATGACAATTTGGTTGTCATATTGACTACCAAAATTAACTATCGAGGATTGTTATATTGACTACCCAGTAGTCAAATTATATTTTCGGTTTTCAACAAAAATTGTCATATTGGCTACCGCAGTTGTTCTATTGACTACCGCAGTTGTCATTGACTACCGTGGCTGTCATATTGCCTACCAACTATTGTTTATCGAGAATTGTTATATTGACTATCAGGTAGTCAATCTATAGATTACGGTTTACAACAAAAATTGTCATATTGACTACCGAAGTTGTCATATTGACTACCGCAGTTGTCGTATTTACTACCGCAGTTGTCACATTGACTACCGCAGTTATCGTACTGACTACCACCAGTCAATATGATTCAAGTCAATATGATAACCGTAGTTTTAATTTCCTTCAACCAAAGTTGTCATATTGACTTGGTAGTCAAAAAATGTCGGATCCCAAAATTGACAACCGAAAATGGTTCTATTGACTATAGCGGTTATCAACTGAAAATTGACTACCAAATAGTCATATTGACTACCAAAATAGTCAATAGGATGACTTTTTTCGTTCTGAGTATATTTGTACATTTTGTTTTGATTTCTTCACCATTTGCCACAATGACCTTCTCATAATTGCTTGAGTCTAGGTTATATGGACTGTAGCACCGGAATCAATAACCCATCCTTAATATTTCCAACATTCTTTCTTCATATGATAACTTTATTTTGTCTCTTCGACTATTCTTCTAACAGCTTAACTTCTACTAGTTTCTAGCTTTTCTAGTTTCAAGTGCAGTAACGAGAGTGTCGAACAACCGGGATAAACTGATAACGTGATGCACTAATGCTACAAGCTTATCAAAAAGTGTCAGCATAGCTTGGTCTTCCATACTTGAGCCTACTTTAAGTCTTAAACTACAAATTTTACGTAATATTTGTACGTTAACACTGAGCATTGACTTTTAACGGTTATTTTTTAACTTGTCTTATGCATATTTAGCTGTAAGTCTTCAAATATGATAACCCAATAAGCACTTTTGCATTACTATCCTTGTTTATCCACGCAGTTGTTGTTGGGTCTGGTTTTGGATTGATAACGACTTCAAACAAATCATCTATTCTTAATCATTCCTCTAGCTTATATTTCCATATATAATAGTTGTCATGTCCCAATTTATAAATTGATTGTCTTAGAGATCCTGCGATTTGGAAAATATTATGTTTTGTCAGAAAATAAGCGTCCATACATTTTTTCCAAATTCGTCGCAGACTAAAACTTAATTGTAATGAAATCTCATTTCATTCAAAAACATGTCAGGAAAAATTCATAGCACCTAAAATTAAGGACAAGAAAACAAGTCCATTTGCAAGGTACCCTAATTAACAGCCCCGAAATTGACTGCAAAACGCCTTTTAAAAATGTTTTTTTTTTTTTTTATTTTAGTTACCATCAAGCAACTTAAATTATTGATAAACAGAAATGATTATAAATTATCAATTGAAATGCTTAAAACTGGATATCTTGATTGGCATTTAAATAATGTATTTGAATTTTAGGTTCAAACTTTGCTATAGCTAGGTAGGTACAAACGTTAAAATTAAATAAATACAACAAATAATAATAATAATCTTTTTGAAACAAATCAATTTTATCTGACTCATGACGCGGCGACGAAAGTCACATAATCAAGACAATTTAAATTATTGTTTCGGTATAGATAATTGATTTCATTGTTCGATGACAGATCAAGCTAATATTTTAATACCACATTTGCCTCAAGCTAAACATGTTGCGGGTGTGAAAAATAATAGCATGTCTCAAAGTGTAGGTTATTAATCATGTCAGCAAGTTTTTCTTGTTGGATTTAATTTAATTTATAATAAAACAACAACAACAACAACAAAAATAATAGACTAAGATTATATTGCATTTCAAAAGAATTTTTTCATTGAATCATTCTCCCCACTTTATGCCACAAAAATAACTCAGCTTATTTATTCCCTGGCAACATGTTTCCAAACAAAAGTCAACATTCAGCTGTGTTGTTCTGTCTCTGTGTCCATCAGCAGCAACTTAAATGGCATTTTTCATGGATAAATTTATTGCTTGTGAATTTTCCGTATCACTGACTTTGTTTTCAATTATACTTGTTTTTCTTACAGTTCACCCTCTTTTCGAAATAAAAGCGTATACCAGATAGCATACGGATGTCATCAAGCCTATACTCGCCTATTCTTCGTATACTGTGGGTGAAAATGGGGGTGAATCGTTTAGGAAACAATTTATCCAAGTGAATGGTTGTTTTGAATCTGAGAAGAAGAAAAGTGATGAGAGAAGGAGTGGAAGGAGGCAAAGGTTGTAAAATCGTTATTTTTCTAGGGAAAAGGCCCTTAAGTTGATAACTTTAAAAAGGTCCAATAATAATGTATATGCAAAAAGAGACTTTTCGGGAATCCCCATAGCTTATATCTCTTCTGCTTCTGAGATTTTAGCAGTTAATTACGATAGCCAATAACTATGGGACCAAACAAAATGCAGTTTATGGAGGGTTTGAAGATTCTAAACTTTTCATAAATATGCTGAAATTTGCTTTCTTTGTTGTCAGAGTTACAAAAAATTCAATAGCAAGTACCATAGTTGTAATATTGAGACTTAAATTTTTACTTATTCGCATTAAGATGACAAGTGTTAAGGTACTATTAGACGGTCAACGTAAACGGTCAACACGTTGACTCTCTGACATAGAAATGATGTCAAAATATGTCCCAAGGGTGTCACGTCGAGTAATCATCAACGAAAAATGATGTCAATGTGTTGAGGAACACATTTACGCTCACGTTGATGTTCATTTCTGAGTAAACGCGTTGGCTCCTTTCTGTGACCGTATAATGTGGGCGTTCGAAGCTATTGGGAGACGATGACTCGTTTTTGGAACTATCGTTCATCGCAATGAATGTGCCCCAACATTGACAGGGCAGGATTTTTCACCGAATCAACGCGTATTTTTAATGTTATCATATAGCAACGTACATCAATGTGGAAATTAAGTTAACAGATCATTTTATAAAATAATTTTTAAACACAGTTGATAATAATTGCTATCAGAACCATAAGCCTTGAAAGAAAGACTGGCAGTAAATATACAGACTAGCAAAAGCTCTATCTATCTCCTAATATATGTGTTGTTTGTAACTATTAATTGAAAATAATTCAGGCAATAGTTAAGCAAATTCTTTTTAACGTTTGATCCGATGAAATCAAAGTTAAGGATATGAACTCACTCCGAGAAAAGTTATGATCGACTTTGAGCTTAATTTCCCTACAAAGACCATCCTTTTACCATCAATATTTATGTATCTTCTTTTGTTTATGTTCTTATTAATAATAAAAAATGTAAACCAACTTTTATTAATATTCCACTTTCGGGAGGGGGTACAGAAGTTTAACCCGAAAAAATTCTTTAGGTATTTATATAGGGTCTTTTGGTTTGTATATAATACGAAAAATTCTTAACAGTTTTTAATTTAGTTTAGTTTAATTTATTTCATCAATTGAATTATAATACATATTAGGTACCTACTCTTGCAGACACTACAATATCATACAATTTTATCATATAAAGTACTAGCTTTTACCCGCGACTTCGTCCGCATTAGATAGTTTTTTTGGATGGTAGTATGAAAAATCCTGAGCTGTACTTTTTTGTACGTATGTTTGAACTGTGCCGAGATGGGATGAGGCCATACTAAGTGTGATTGTCATAGGTTAAGTTAGGTTAGGTTAATACATTTTAACCCGCCATTGGTGACGTACATTTGACTTTGATCAATGGTGATGCCGGCCGGTCTCACGGATCGGGTTTTTCAACTGAAGATTTTTCGAACTGTGTTACTAATATTTGGTGTTAAATGATATTAATGATTAATTAAATCAACAGAAGCTCTTTTATTACAATATACAAATTCAAGTTCAACAAAAAACAATAACGGAGAAGAAAGTTATTCGCATTTTTTTCGATCTCACAGACCAGAAGGTTACCATTGGCGGGTTAAAGAGCCAATCCTATGATAAATCTGTCCTTGAATTGTAAAAGTAGGTGAAAATCCAGGCATAACAACTTCATTGTCTACTCCGAAAGATGTCATTTGGAAGCACGAATTATATTTTCTTATACGGCTCAAAAATCGCCGTGATTCATGTTGTCATATAAAAACAGAGATTTTAGAGGTTCTTCTGGCTCGCCAAGTAATGGGAGTGAAACTTTACCACCAGAACAACACATGCCCGGAGTTTCGTCTTTCCATTTTAATGCTTCCCAATGTGTGCACTTATTATCCATCCGCCCAATGAGAACTAATCGATGATTAATGTAATCAATCATAAGGTCATAATCAAAAGCTGCGTCTTGAAATGCATGCCATGTATTTCGTGTAAAAGCAGTTCTTCTTTGTGTCTGACGTTCAGCGTTCAAAGTACGCCGTATTTGTGATTCATCATGGGACTCTGACGCAATTAGTGATGCATGCCGCCTAGCGTCTAAGAGTCTTCGTGACTTTCTTTCATCTTCAGTTTCAGCGGCTCTTTGATTTACGTGATGCTCAGCATCTAAAGATCTACGGGTTTCACTCTGAACTTCAGTCTGAGAAGCTCTTTGAGCCCTATGGTGCTCAGCATCTAAAAGACGTCGTGATGGACCCTGCTCTTCAGTCTCAGAAGCTCTATGAACCCTATGGCTCTCAGCGTCTAAAGCCAAACGGGTTAGGGTCTGTTCTTCGGAATCTTGGCTTCTAGCTATTTTCGCAGCTCGAGCTCTGCTAGAACTACGCGCTAGATTAAATTTACGTTTTCCAGGCATATTAGCGTAATATCAAGCTAAACGTAAACGAAACCAAGATTAATTAGAAACGTAAACGAAAGGGAGATTATTTAAAAGCTTCTATTTAAATTAGGTAAGACTAAAAGGAACCAAAACAAATAGAAATTAAGTAGGTTTACATACCGTTTATTATTTTAAAATTATTATTTTAAAACTAAAAAATACACACGTATTAATATTAAGAGAACACTGACTTAAAACTACCTACCAACTTCTCGTAAATTAAATGATCAAAGACAAACCGCGTAAATCATTAAGTATTAAAGAAACAATTAAATTTACACGACAAATAAAATATTTGCAGGATTTCTCTGTAATTTGCATACGTCCGACAATGGCATGTGCCCTCACGTGTGTGCCCGTTCGGGTAGACCCACTCAGTGATGTCCTCCCCCCGCGCCGCCACCTGCTTCGTCTACCGCGTAAGAGAACAGATTCCCCGGAAAGTAATTTTTCCCATGGGAATGCGTTGTTTCCCGAGGTCAAAAGTACTTCGTGTCCTTTCTTAAGTCTCAAACTATATTCTTACCAAATTTTACTTAAATCTGTTTAATAGTTTAGGCGTAAAAGCGATCGGCCCACCTGAAATTTAACATGGGAATGCGACATTTTCCCGTGGTAAAAAGTAGTCTATGTCCTTTCTCGGGTATTAAAATATCTCCATACCAAATTTCATGCAAATTGGTTCAGTAGTTTAGGCGTGATTGAGTAACAGACAGACAGACAGAGTTACTTTCGAATTTATAATATTAGTATATAGTATATATAGTATATATAGATTCATCTAAAAAAATATAAACTTAATGGGGCGTATTCATAGAGAATAACTAAAGTCGTGATTTCTTGATCTATAGTTTAAGGCTTATTGGTGAAATAAACACAGCTCTTATTCATAGTCAATTCTCTAGCTATGTTTAGTAAAACTCCAGGTTAAGGTTGTATTCTACTTCAATTATACTTCAAATGACAGGTCATAGCAAAAAAATACTGTTATATTTTCAAACTTGTTATTTTGTGCTGTCATTCCTTAAAATAGATGTATAAAATAATAATCTATCTATCTATCTATATATATAAAAATGAATTGCTGTTCGTTAGTCTCACTAAAACTCGAGAACGGCTGCACAGATTATTTTATCTTAGTCTTGAAATGTTCGTGGAGGTCTAGGGAAGGTTTAAAAGGCGAGAAAAAAATCGAATAATTTCCGGGAAAACCATAAAAACAGTCCTTTTCTATTTCCCATACAAACGTTTTCTAGAGTTAATTTGAACTTTATTGCTATTCAATAAAGTTCATATTAAAATATAATCACTCACTGTTATCTAAGCAATTTAGGTGTGCTCCTAACGTTTATTACCGCTGCATAAAGTTCAAATTCAATCATATCTATGAAAATAGTCTTCGCGTGCGCTTTGGAGGATCTACTGTCGCGTTCCGAAAATAAACAAAAGTGAATAGCGAACGCGAAAAAAAATGTAATAGCTAACTTCAGTTGTAACTGTATCAGATTATTTTTTTAAGTTTTATTACAAATTACCTAAGTTTCTGAACACAACCATAATATTTGACATTAGATTTGACAACCAACTAATATGTCAATCATTCTGTCGCACTTCAGAACACGGAGATTTATGGCTTAAAGGTAAACTCCAAAAAAATAAATAAAAAAATCAGAACACGGAAAAAAGTATTACGATTGACGATATTGTGTTACGATCATGGTTACGATATTCTATGAGTGCATCCTTCTATCTTTGTGAGTGACTATTACCGCTACGTGCGCGATAACTTTCTTTACTTTTGTGATCCTTTGTGATAGTGACATTCCAAGTAGTATGTGCTGTTTTTTTGTTGATATTTTGTGATAGTGACACTTTACTGTTAAGTGAGCGAGAAATGTTCTCACATTGATTAATTACGTTACGATGCCGAGGAGAAGACGACCTGACTTAGGTCGTCGCAGTCAATCAAATGTGCAAAGAGCTACCTCACATGCTAACCGCCAAACACAACAACAGCGAGCACGACATAATGAAATTGAGCGAATCCGCAGACGCAGTGCTCCTGTGATGCCTATTTCACACTATACGGTTTTGACCGTACGGCAAAAAACGGAACGGCAATATTTTGCTAGAGACCGTGACCGTATAATATGAAATCGTATATGCTCTTCTTCGCGCCTCTAACAAAATGTCGCCGTCCGGTTTTTTTTTCCGTACGGTCAAAACCGTATAGTGTGAAACAAGCCTGATTCTTGAACGAGCTGCATTCCACTATGATCCGGCAATTGATTATTGTGCCGAAAAATCGGTAACAATTGGGGAAATGAAAATAATTTGTAAATATTGTAAGGCGTTAAAATACACTGGTGAATCTATACTGGATTATGTTGTGCTGGAGGCAAAGTAAAATTGCCACAATTGGTCCCACCACCAGATCCTTTACGCTCTTTAGTTTCTGGGATTGGAAATGATTCTAAGCACTTCTTGGCCAACATTCAGAAATATAACAACTGTTTCCAGATGACATCATTTGGCGCTACACATATTATACAGGAAAATTTCACGCTCACTTTCAAGGTACGAGTATTATACCAGAATATTTTTTTTATAATATTCAAGTTTGTACTAAAATATATAAACAGCGTGTAACGGAAGGGGGTATCAACCTTGAAGGAGGTGAATGTGCTCATGAAACTCAACAACTTTCCCCAAAGAACATACATAGGTCGAAATATGAAAAAAAAATTTGGCCCTTCCATAGTAAATCAATCAGCTGGTAGTCAGTTTTGTAAGGGAGGACCAATTTTTTTTTTTTTTTTTTCATATTTCGACCTATGTTTTTTGGGAAAAGTTGTTGAGTTTCATGACCACCACATTGCGTTACACGCTTTATATATTGGGTAACTTTCCCCAAAAAACAAAGGTCGAAAGTTAACCAAAATACTAATTTTGTCTTTCATAACAGTGTGTGTAATAAAAATTTAAATCCTATAAATAGCCAGTGTTTCAGGAAAACTCTGTTTTTTTAATTAAGCAACATGATGTGTCGAAAATAATAATAAAACTTCATGCTTCATTAAAAAATGCTTTTTTATTCAATACGTTTTGTTTGTTTTGAAATTAATTTATACAAAAGTTTAGGTACGAAGTCTGCCGGGTCAGCTAGTATAAAATAAAATTTGATTGTTTCTTTATCCAAACGATACCATAGTAGAAATCCTTGTCGCTTAATTCAAATGTATTGAACCGTGTTTTGTATATTTTTCTTTTTCTTGATGGCATATTTTGCAGATCACCAAATAACTTAAACTCCTCTAAGCTATCCATATCTTCTTCAATTGCGATATCGATCGACATTTTTCTGGACAGCAAGTTCACGTAAAATGTATTTGATATAATTTACTTTTTCAGCTTTTCAATTCCCAAATAAAAATCAAGTATGACATTTGGCTGTGATAATAACTACTTAAACCAAAGGTTTAGCCCTAAACTTAGGTTTAAATTTGTTTATACATAGCCTAAACTCTGGACTTGCTTGATAACAACTTAGCAAGAGTTTAGCAAACATCTATGAATATGCCCCAATATATTTATAAAATTGGCTCTACTATAGTGAAAGTCAAAATCAAATCATTTATGATAAAATTTATTTCTCTCGCTCAACGATTCAAAAGTTTATTTAACGCATAATTGGATCAATGATTTTCTTCATAAAATAAATTTCTATATCTAAGGACACGACTCGGAGCGTACAAATTTATTAAATTTAGCAAAGACAAGCAATAAATACGATAAGATAATATTATATCCCTTATAAAAATAATCTTATAAATATATATATGTATCTTGCTTCAACTCTCAAGAGTATGCAAGCCAATAAGCTGACATCTTGTCATATTGTCTAAGTTCCAACAAAGTTTATTTACAACAAATCTAGTAAATTACTTTTGGACTTTCTCAATTCTTATTGAATATGTTATATAAAATGGATTCCATACCACACTTCCAATAATCAAAATAACCAATAACTGATCTAACATAAGCAACATACAAAGATTGTAGTGTCAAAGGATCTTTTAAATCCTTCAAGTTACGAACTACAAACCCTAACATTGAATTTTCTTTATTTACTATATAAAATCGATATGATGATTAAACTTAAATTAAGAGTCAAAAATAACCCCACCCCAAGATCTTCCTTAATACAAACTCTTTCTAAAACAATATTATCAATAAAATACTCAGACAAAGAGTGAAGGAAAAACTTTGACTTTGAAGCAGTTTATTTTTATGGCACTATTCTGAAAGCCTATTGAGGTCTTCTTGTAACTAAAGACAACCACAAGTATTTTTAATATATGAAAAATCATCTGCAAACATAAGACATGACGAATTAGAAAAAATATCTGGTAAATCATTAATAAATACAAGAAAAAGTAATGGACCAAGATGGCTTCCTTGAGGAACTCCAGATTTAACTTTTATTGATTTAGAAATTGTCGAATCGATTTTAAGATATTGAGGACGTCCTATTAGATTATGAACTAAAAATTGTGATTGTTTTTTGATATCGGAAAGGCAACGCGTTGACTCTTTACGTTAACCATGTAATTATAGTTTAGTATTTTTAATTTGTTCGTTGCTGTGACGATCTGTAAATTCTGGAACAGCGTTTCAAGTATCGGGTGTTTTAGATTAATTACTTGATCGATAATTTCAAGAACTTGGCCAAAGCTTAGAACTAACGTTAATTGATTCACTAGAAAAACGTAAAAACCGGTTATTAATACCCTTAACATGTGTTTTGTGTAAGTTTAAAAACAGTGCAAGCGTTAGGAAAATACTGAGGGATTTAAGGGGAGATACCGGTGCACATTGATCTTAAAGTTCTGACGGATGTCTATACTTGACAGTGTGTCCGAAATTGGGATCAAAGGTAAACTAATGAGCCGTTCTGCAAGTGCAAGTATAACGGCTGAACTGTTTGAGGGGGGAATGCAACTGGCTTATAATTCGAAAGAACATTATTTTTAAAAACATCTGTAGAACAACGAAATGCATCAAACATTGAGGCATTGTTTGAGTGATGTACATATATGTTTCGATTATAATTCTATCGCTTATCGTGGTCGAAGCTCCTTTTCGAATCCTATTCAAAAGACTAAAACTTGTTTTAGGATCACATGCCAAATATGTGAGTTATCCTTAAGTTTTGGTTTTTTGAAGTCTTTGTAAATTACAGCCAGATCAAAAGGGGTTAACAATTTCTTGCATCGTCGGAAAAACCATATCAGCATTTTTGACAATATCGAATATGTGATCATTCCATAAGAGGTTATCTGTTCACTGAAAGTTGATAAGTTTAGTGGATGCAAGTGCCACTCATAGATGGTGGGTTACGCTTTAGAGACAGGAGACAGCATTCTGTTTTTGAAGCATTACATTCTACACGGTTTTTGATTCCCCATTGTACAATGCTGTCGAGATTGGAATGTAATGCGCTTGTGAAGGATGTGAATCTTATAACGAATATGAAAAGCTGAGTAATGTCGCCAGTGAAAATATTTGGCAGACAAGAGATCTTTAATAATAAGAAATATAGACAAAACGGAGCCCTGGGGGACACTAGTATTAATTTTATGAGTTTCAGATTTGAAATACAGCATGTATTGAATAATAAGAAAGGTAGTTTTTAACCCAATGAAGAAGATAAATAGAGGTTGGTGCCAAACTCTCTAAAACGATGTAAAGATTTGTTCCACTGTTCGGTTAGATAAACTAATCACCAGTGATCCTATTGCTACGAAAACCATACTGCTGGTTATTAAGAACTTTTCGTTATTCAAAATATTTCTTAAGCTGATAATTAATCAGCGTTTCAATGACCTTGGAAAGAAGGGACGTGAGGGCTATTAAACGATAGT
Source organism: Eupeodes latifasciatus (assembly GCA_920104205.1). Classification (NCBI taxonomy): domain Eukaryota; kingdom Metazoa; phylum Arthropoda; class Insecta; order Diptera; family Syrphidae; genus Eupeodes; species Eupeodes latifasciatus. The sequence goes on from OV049924.1 coordinate 395,296,202, forward strand.
AAGAGGAATAGGAGGATCCGCATTTTTTTGGGACAGGCTATACAAATATTGTTTCCAATCCGATCAGAAAGAGACCTGTAGAATAGGAAAAATGGAAAAGCTTAGGAAGTGGTTTTGCCAGCCTTGAAGAACACCTCTTCAGAACAATACAATACAATACTATTCGGCCCAGCAGATTTGTGTCTTTCAGTAGCCTTACAACAGCACGAGTGCTGCAAGCAAACTGTGCTGCAAGCAAATCGGCTTTATCGATCGAGCTTACATATAGAGAAAATCACTGTGAGCGAGCGTTGGAACCGAAGGTTTCATGGTGTTTCGTACGTTATTTACAAACGACCAGACGTTTTTACTACTCTTGGGACATTGTAGTATATTTGCCGTAATTTTTGGATATTTTAAAATTTTGTTCGTCGAATATGATTATTAATTCAACATACAACTTTTTTGACAAAACACGGAAACTTACAAACTTTTAACCAAGACAAATCGAAAGAAATCTTTTTTCTTTTTATTTTATGACATTTTTTTTTTTTGACATGATAAATTTTCAGAAACGATACAATGGTCTGATGTGCTTTAAGACGGACGTTAATACACTGATTGCGTATTTATTAGGGTCCATGGGTGTTGGCGGATTGACCTACCACTTCAGGAACTTGAGTTGGCTCTTCCGCAAGCTGATTAATTGATTGATTTTTACTTGTCAAATGTTAAAAAACTACAACTTGCCAAATAGCTTTCCATTCAAAATGAAACCTCTTTTTGGAACCCGTTCGTACGTCCCTCCGTTCGCCCTGAAATCCTAAATGCAACCGAGATGCAACATTAAAAGATATTGGCACTAAAAATATAAATATATTTTGAGCAAAAAAAAACAGTATTGAAATAAAACTGATTTTGTCAGTATACAAAATATTGTTGATAACATTACATTATTTTTTGTATTTTTGGCGGTTTCGCTTTAGATGCCAAGTAAATAAATTATTTTGAAAAAGAAATCTTACTAAAATTTGGCTTAGAATATTCCTATTATTTTGGTCGTATAATCAAATTTCGTGGTACGTCAAATCAAATTTCTTCTTTGACATAGGTCATTTTTTGTTTGCTTGAACTGAAAATTGTTTTTAAAACTTAAGTGATCATAAAATTTGCTTAAGAACTAAAATGCAACATTGTCCTTTAAATCCAAATTAACCTTTTTTTCAATATACATATGTATGTATTTTAAATTTCTCACAAAATAAAAATTGAGCTATAAAGTTTGTAAATTACAATCAATTAATCGATTTTATAAATAAGATCCAATAAAACTTCATATCCTATATAAATCCAATTAAATTTGCAACAAAGAAGTTAAGGAAATCTCTTTAATTAAATGATTCCCTTATTTTGACTTACACTTAACCCTTAAAAAATGTGGTTCGCATATAAAAATCGATCCAATAAAAAAGTCTTGGTTAAGTTTAAGCTTTAATTTGCTAGCGACGTATATGATCAGTAAGGCAAGCGAAAACATCACCAGTTCTGCAGTTGATGTCACCGATGCTGATGGCGTTTTCTCTTATTAAACAGTGGTGTGTTTAATTATGTGCATAATATCGAACTATACACGAACACAAAAACTGTCACCGCACTCAACAGCGCTATAAAATATTCAAAATGTTCGCTTAAGTGTTGTTAACCATCATTTCGGTCGTAAAAAAATATAGTAAACCCGCTTTTAATTTTCATACAAACTTAAATGCATCCAAGTCGCAAGCATCAGCAGTCGCAGACAGCTTATTTCAAAACATTATATTGGACGTTGTTTAAGCTAAAGCGTTGCGGATTTGCGACATTTTGTAGCGTCATAAAAATAAATTTTTTGAAGAGTTAGGGAAACTTAAGATACTTCATATGCTAAAAATGCAATTGACAAAGTTTAAACGGGTGGCAATTAACCTGATTTTTATTTGTATTTTAGTTTTGTTTATAGGTGTTGAACTTAATTAAAAAATTATCATATCTATACCTGCATAACACTGAACTTATCAATTAATTTTGAAGTTGTTTTTCTCTTATAAGCTTCGTTTAGTAATTATTGTATTGAGTTATGTCGTATTTTAATTTATTTTTAAATTAAATAATTTCGTTAAATTAATTAAATTTCGTTGAGCCAATTAAATCATAATTAATTTATAGTCATTGAACAGTTAACGAAATCGGATTCATATGATAAAGGGGCACTTTATACAACAATGAGACTTTCATATCATTAAAGAAATGATACTTCAATGGTTTTCTTCACCACATTAGGAAATTGTTTCATCAATATAAATAAAATAAAAAATAAATAAATTTGGTGGCGCAACAGTCCATGGAGAACCAGGGCCTAGTGACTTACAACTCTCAACCATCCCTGTGTGCGAGTAATGTTGTCAGAGATGGAAGGGACCTACAGTTTATATGCCGAATCCGAACGGCTAGTTTGAGAAAGCACTTTTTATGACAAGAATTACTCTTGGAGAATTTGTCAATTTCTCGCAAGAGGCAGTACCCGTGAAAAAAGTTAGGTGGCACAGGCAGGGATTGAACCCAAGACCCCTTGCATGACAGTCCAACGCACTAACCATCACGCTACGGGTACTACATGTTTCATCAATATACTTACAGAAATTATTACATTACGATTTCTTACATCGGGTAAAGCAATATTCTTCATTAATATTTGTAACACTTTTCATTGGCTTATGATTTTCTTTATTATTTATTACTAGCGGCCCGTCCCGGCTTCGCACGAGTAGACATAAATAGGTCAAGATATTTAAGTTATAAGCATGCTAAATAAAACGACCATGAATCACTAAATTAGAAAAAATTTGTGTGTCCCATCATTAATACTCCTCGCAGCGTATGCGGTGAAACCTTCGGTTGGTTTAAATAGGAATTTCTAAAGATTTACATAGTAATCTAGTACTAAATATAGCCTATGTTACTCAGTGATAATGTAGCTTTCTAATGAAAAAAGAATTTATTATTAAAATCGGTCCAATACTTTTTGAGTTTATTCGTTACATATAAAAATACAAATCTTTTCTCTTTATAATATTAGTGTAGATTAAAAAAAAGGGTTTTTAATATTATTTTTCAATATTTTTTCACATTCCCTGTTTTCCAATGACAGATTATCAAACTTGATTAAAGTACTTGTAAAGTGCATTACAATTCTATAACCTCACTGTTCTTCAGCAACCTAATAAATACTTAAATTGGGTGGCGCAACAGTCCGTTGAGAACTAGGGAACTAGTGACTTACAACTCTCAACCATTCCTGTGTACTGTTGTCAGGAATGGAGGGGACCTACAGTTTTAAGCCGAATCCGAACAGCTAATTTGAGAAAGCACTTTTCATGACAAGAATTACTTTTGGAGAATTTGTCAATTCCTCGCAAGAGGCAGTACCCGTGAAAAGAACCTTAGATGACATAGTCAGGGATCGAACCCAAGACTTCTGGCATGACAGCCCAACGCACTAACCATCATGCCACGGGTACTCCTATCCCTCTAACTATCGTTTAATAGCCCTCACGTCCCTTCTTTCCAAGGTCATTGAAACGTCGATTAATTTATCAGCTTAAGAAATATTTTGAAGAACGAAAGGTTCTTAATAACCAGCAGTATGGTTTTCGTAGCAATAGGATCACTGGTGATAATTTATCTAACCGAAAAGTAGAACAAATCTTTACATCGTTTTAGAAAAAGTAAGATTATTTCACCTGACAAAAGTATTTGATAGAATTTGGCACCAACCTCTATTATCTTTTTCATTGGATTAGAAACTACCTTTCTTACCATTCAATACATGTTATATTTTAAATCTGAAACTCTAACTAAAATCTGAAACTCTAACTAAAATTCAAACTAATGTCCCCAGGGCTTCCGTTTTGTCTCCGTCTCTATTTCTTATTACCTATTAAAGATCTCTTGACTGCCAAATTTTTTCACTGGCGACAGTACTCAGCTTTTCATATTCGTTGTAAGATTCACATCCTTCACAAACGCATTACATTCCAATCTCGACAGCATTGTACAATGGGGAATCAAAAACCGTGTAGAATGTAATGCTTCAAAAACAGAATACTGTCTCCTGTCTCTAAAGCGTAACCCACCATGCCACTATCTATGAGTGGCACTTGCATTCACTAAACTTATCAACTTTCAGTGAACAGATAACCTCTTATGGAATGATCACATATTCGATATTGTCAAAAATGCTGATATGGTTTTTCCGACGATGCAAGAAATTGTTAACCCCTTCTGATCCGGCTGTAATTTACAGTCTTCAAAAAACCAAAACTTAAGGATAAGTCCCATATTTGGCATGTGACCCTAAATCAAGTTTAAGTCTTTTGGATAGGATTTGAAAAGGAGCTTCGAACACGATAAGCGATAGAATTATAATCGAAACATATACATCACTCAAACAAAACGCCTCAATCTTTGATGCATTTCGTTGTTCCACCAGATGTTTTTACAAGTAATGTTCTTTCGAATTAGCCAGTTGCATTCATTTTTTAACCGTACATCGAGAATGTGGAATGATTTAACGAACTCTGTTTGTCCCTCCAATTTTAGCACTCAAAATTTTAAGACCAATGTGCAGCGGTGTCTCCTCTTGAATCTTTCTGTATTTTCCTAACGCTCGCACTGTGCTTAAACGTAATCATGTTAAGGGTATTTATAACCTCTTTGATTTGGGCAGCATTTATTTTAAACAAGATGGAACTATAATGCCAAACAAGGAACGATACCATTGTAATTTTTTTTTTTCCAACCATTTTTGACACCAACTTTCAAACATATACCTATTTTGATATATGATATATTATTGCATTTAGTAGAAATGTCATTTACATATATTTCACTTGGAGTGAAACTTTACAACTAATGCAAGGCCCCCTCTTCTGTCTCTGATTTCTCTAACAACTAAAAACCAAATCATAATTCTCCACAAACAACAATTCGGAAACATGATTGTCATATTTTTCCGTGTGTCCTAAATTCTTATTTCAACAAACTCATATTTCGCACACGAACCCACCAGAAAATCCCTTTTTATGTCGAGTCAAATATCAAATATGCCATTTAGTGTCCTCATTTTTGTTTGTATGTAAGCATAGTACCTACGAGTACCTTTTTAAATAATAACAAACCGAGAAAGTCAAGCCAGCAACTCCCATCTATCAGGTTTAGCGAGTGTAAGTATTTTTATTTATTTTTGACCAAAGAACGTTGACACTGTCCTTTCTCATGTTAACTTTAACAACCGTCAACTATATACCCAACGTCATAGTTGACGAGGTCCGCATTTGCGTGCTGACCCGCAGCTATATTGTAAAACACATATAGGACTCGAAACTCTTCTCTTCTCTGCTCTTCGGCTTTACTATAAAAGAACTCTCTTGTATAATTAATTGCGAATTTTCCTGTCAATCGTGCAGGTAATTTCCTGATAAGTACCTGTGAGTGAGTGCAACATGCACCTTAACTAACTCTTTGACTGATTTCATTTTCTCCGCATTTCTTCGTCTTTTCATCATTTTATAATATAGTATCCTATATAGGTACGGTTTACACTTTATACGTCCAACTTAGGTATAGCTACGAAGCCGTCACCGCCGCCGCCGCGCCGCCTTTGCGTTCCATGGAACCAGAAACCCCCGACCTAACTAAGACGAAACGAATTCACTTAAAGGATAAAGTGAGGATGATGGAAGGAAGGAAGGAAGTGCAGCACTGATGTGTGGCGGTCGCGATGTAATCGCAAACATTTTGGTGTTAAGCAAAACACCAAAGGCTATACGAACCTACTCACAGAACTAAAAGGGGAACCTTTACTTCTTTTTGTCTTCCTATAGTCTTATCCTGTGTAGAGCGTCTTCATGTCCAAGATAGTTTGCGTACGGTGCAGTGGTGGTCGTGGAATCCACTGAACTTGCCTACGCTTCTTATGGTCATCCTTGTTTCCGAAGTGAATGAAAATGGAACTTGTCAACGTTGTTAAGTCACGTTTAGTCTTTTAATTTTATACAGGGTGTTTCTTATCTTTGAAGAATATTGAACACAATTTAATTTAATACAATATTGTGCCCCGACGAATATATATTTATTTATTTATTTATTTATTCGTCTTAAAAGTTACACACTCCATTTAGACTAATAATTATATGATACATAACATAAAAATAAAATACATAATTTACTTATAGCATTATAACAAATTTACTAATTTATTTTTCAAAACATTTCTATTAATATTAAAATCAATTGCAAAATCATATTCATTAAAATCCATACAAGCTCTTGTGATAGGATTATACTTAGCATAGCTAGTACTGTGGTAAGGAACATTTAAGAAATCACAGTCACGAGGGCGCAAGTTTCTAGTAGGCGCATAAATAAAAAACATAGATAACAAAACTGGACAGTCAATATTAAAATTCAAGACATCAAAAGCAAAAAGTATTGAGTTTAATTTTCTTCTCTGTGCAAGAGGTTTTAGGTCAATTAAAATACACCTCGTCTCATAAAATGGAACATTTGAATAACCATATATTTTTTTCGTAAGGCAAACTTTGTGAACCTTTTTTGAACTCTATCTAGACGACAAATGCTAGACGCGGTAAAGGGACTCCATATAACAGTACAATATTCTAAATGTGGTCGGACGAGACTAGAATAAAGAGCTTTTAATGTATAGGGGTCTTCGAAATCTTTTGAATTTCGAAAAACAAACCCTAGCATAGAGTTTGCTTTTGAGATCGCATGGTCTATGTGATTTGAGAAATTCATTTTAGAATCGAAGATTACGCCTAGATCCTTATGGCTATCAAGTCTTTGTAGAATGTCATTTTCAAGTTTATAATTATAATATAATGGACTGTGATTTCTAGAAAATGTCACAATGCTACATTTCTTATTGTTAAAATATAGCCCATTGATATTACACCATTTAATTAAATTATTTAAATCAATTTGACCTTTATTTGCATCATTAAGTGAATTTATGGAACTGAATATTTTCAAATCGTCAGCAAATAGAAGACATTTAGAAAAAGTAAGATGCAGAGGTAAGTCGTTAATAAAAATGATGAAAAGAAGTGGTCCAAGGTGACTACCTTGAGGAACACCCGAAAAATTTATAATTTCCTTAGACAAGGCATTATCAATTTTTACCACCTGTTTCCTACCTACTAAATAGCTCTTTATCCACATTAGGAGCTGAGAGTGAAATCCATATATCTCTAGTTTCTTTAAGAGAACACTATGTTGAACGCAGTCGAAAGCCTTTGAAAAATCAGTGTAAATAGTGTCGACTTGAGAACGCATTTCCATCTGTGATAGACAAAAATTTGAAAATATTGATAAATTTGTAGTAGTGGATCTACCTTTTAAGAAACCATGTTGGTAAACTGAAATGTTATTGTGAATAAGATTATACAATTTGTTTTTTACTACAGCTTCGAAAACCTTAGGAATTAACTGCAGTTTTGCAATTGGTCTGTAATTTTCAATCGAACTTTTTGTACCTGATTTATGAAGGGGAGTTATTATAGAGTATTTCCATTCATCTAAGAACTCACCATTACTTAAAGAAAGGTTAAATATTATACAAAGTGGTGTAGCAAGTATATTAGCACATGTTTTTAAAAGAATTGGTGGAATATTGTCTGGTGAAATAGAACAATTGTTTTCAAGAGATAAAAGTACTTGTAAGACATTATCTACAGATAACTGCAAATTACCAAGATCAACCATAGGATCTGAATTTATTGAGTTAGCATAGTCTAATTTGAGATTTATAAAATTAGATTGAAAGAACGACGCGAAGTTATTGCAAATTATATTAATATCATCGGACAACACATTATTATAAGTCATGCTAGATGGAATCCCAGTTGAGTTTCTTTTCGTGACTCTCTGAAAACTCTTAGGGTTATTCTTAATATTCGATTCAAGAGACGAGATGTATTGCTTGTATAAAATTTTTTTCAAAAACTCATACTCCCTTCTTATTTGTTTGAACTGTTCATTTAAATGAATTGAAGATTTTTTAATTTTATTAAGTTTATTCATGACATTTTTTAGTCTTGATATACTTTTGTTGAACCAAATAGGTTTATTTGAATTTTTAAACAAAGTTTTTTTAGGAACGTAAGAAGAAACCGCTGAATCTAGAATGTTCCGAAACAGAGTAAAAGCTTGTATAGTATCTTTACTGCTTAAGATTTGTTGCCAATCTACTGTGTTTAAATAAGTTTTTATGGAATCATAATCAGCTTTTTTAAAATCATACAATTGTGAATTATTTTTAGATTTAGATTCATTTAAAACTGAAAAATTAAAAATTATTTCAAGTGCATTCTGATGAATGCTATTTTCTAACATTCTATAAGATGGTTCATTACATTGAGTTTCAAGGCAATTATCAATAAAAATTAAATCCAAAATACGACCAATAGAATTAGGAATATTGTTAATTTGATACATATTTAAGGCTGATAAACTATCAATAACATTATATTCATAATCTTTGACAACATTATAAGGAAATAATTGCTTTTCATCATCTGAGAATTTCCAATTATTATTGGGCAAGTTAAAATCACCAACAACTACAAAATAACAATTTTCATCTTTATCATTAGCAATTTCTACAATATTTTTAATGTGAGACTCATACAAAAGATTTTGAGATGAAGGTGGGATATATGATACGAAAATATATAAATGAATACATTTAAAAGATTGGATAAATAAATCTACACAAACACAAATCTGATCAATTTCGAAAGAATTATAAGGTAGTCTAATTTCTCTACATGTAAACTTTGATTGAACAGCCAACAAAACTCCTCCTCCTCTAGTTTGGGAATAGAGACAATTCTATTAAAGTCTGATTGGAGCTGTAAAGAGGCTATTAGAATTAAAGATGTTAAATTATTAAAGTGGTGGTTAAGGGCCCATTTTTAAACAGAAATCATTGTCATTTATTTTTATTATGATAATATTGGTATGGTTCAACTACGTATGAAACAAAATATCGGCCAAATAGCCGCCCGGGACCTCGGCGGCACACATACATAAGATGGTATAAATTTTTGATGACGCTGAGGCACATTTGATGATTGAATGTGCCGAATTAGCTCATCGTTTTGCTCTTTAACCCCAAAGAAAGAAGTCCAACGTTGTCAAATCACATGATCTTGGTAGCCAATTGACAACGCCACCACGTGAGTTAACACCAGCCATTAAATTTGTGCCGCAAAAGAGCCATTGTCCTGTTGAAACCACATATCGTCCACATCCATATCTTCCGATTCGGGCATTAAAAAGTTCGTTATCATCTCACCATAGCGAACACCATTCACCAGTAACTGCCTGACCAGCCTCTTTTTAAAAAAACTACGGCTCGCTAATGCCGGCCGCCAGTCCATAAACCGCACCAAAACGTCACTGTTTGTGGGTGCATTGGTTTTTCGACAGTTGACAATTGCTTATTGACGAATCCACTGAGGATGAATTGCTTTGAAAATTGATTATTCACTGTTGCCATTCCTTTTAAAATGGTCAAGAGGATTTAGTAATTGAGTCAATTGTACATTGTAAGCATGTAAAGACAAGTCTTTATGCATTATGTTCATCAACGACGAGCCTGAGAGATGTAATTGTTGGGCACGAACGCCGAGTTGAGGTGGACGGCTCTTCAGCCAGACTATCGCAAACAGCAACAATATTTTTTGCAGTACGAGCTGTCCGAGCATGCACTGGTGTTTTCACATCTCCTATACAGATTCGGTTTGCTCAAATTGTTGGACGGATTTCCGATTGTACGCACATGTGGACGATTGAAATTGACTGAAAAAATCACAAATTGTACGATACGCATTTTGATTTAATAACTTTAATACCTTACTCGATTGTGTGCCTTTCCATAGTTCAAATTGAAGTAATCTTAAATTGGGAATTGTCAAATGAAATTCAGACAAAAATTTTACCACCGTTTACAATGTCGGTCGTAAAAATGTTTTGATCTTTTGTACAAAAATATGAGTAACACCACGTTTTCAACCTTGTTTTTAATGGCACTCCTTTTGAAAGTTCGATTGATAAAGCGAATTTGCTTGTAGCACAGTTTAGGGCAACCGGGGTCTTCACAAACGGGGGCCCCCACAATAGATACTTCGGAAAATGTTTGTTTCAAATTCCAACTAGAAAAATTTTTTCCTTTGACAGCCTACAGTACTTTGTACATACATGATTATTTAATTATATTAATCTTAAACAACAGAAATCATTGATCTATATTTGTTCACTCAAATCAGGAAATCAGTGAAATATCAAAATCTCAAATGGCCCTGATAAGAAGAACTTCCAATTCACTACCCTGTCAATATAACAAAGGAAATGATCGAATATTGGGCGAAAAAAGGTTCCACAGAACTTAAAAATTGCGATCAAGTATCTCTGCAAAATTCAGTTCATCAAGATCAGCCGCTAGATAATTCCAACTTAGTTCGGAAATGTACGAAGAACATGTTTACACGCCACAATAAAAATCAAGAGAACGTCAATCGATTCTATCTTTTCTTTTCTCCAACTACGGGGAAAATATATTTTTATTCGTGCAAATTGATGTCCCCTTAAAACAACAAACTCAGTGAAAAAGGTTTCAGTGACTGGAAGAATGCATCCGATCGTCTTTATGAACATGAGATTTCGAAAACTCATTTGGAATCAGTAATGAGTTTAGTGCAACGGGGAAAAGTCACAGGACGCGTCGATCAAGAACTAGCGATGCAAGAGGCTCAACAAATCGAGTATTGGCGAAAAATCCTGAGAATTATAGTTAGTACCATTAAATTCATTGCTGAACCCGGATTAGCTTTTCGGGGTGACAATGAAATTGTTGGCTTACCAAGAAATGGAAATTTCCTGGGCATTTTGGAATTGCTAGCCGAGTATGAACCAATCCTGGCAACCCATTTGAAAGAGCATGCCAGTTACCTTTCGTCCACGATTTGCGAAGAACTGATCGGTTCTATGGATGATAAGGTACTAGCTTAAATAGTACCCAGAATTAAAAAATCGAAATATTATTCCGTATCAGAGACTCTAGTCCTGACGAAGCTCACATCGATCAACTAACTAGAGTTGTTCGATATATGGAAGGATCGACGCCAAAAGAAAGGTTTCTCACCTTTTTACCAAACTGCGGTCATATTGGCGAAGGCACAGCAAACGCTCTGCTTAAATTTTTAGGTAACCATCAAATAGCTATCATGGATTGCCGCGGCCAATCATATGACAATGCTGCAAACATGAGTGGCAAATACAAGGGGATTTTAGAGACAAATCATTTATCGACGTTCGTACCTTGTTGTGGTCGTTCTCTGAATTTAGTGGGAAAGGCAGCTGCTAACTCTTGTCCATCGGCTGTTTAATTCTTTGATTTCGTGCAGAATTAGTACACGTTTTTTACAGCCAGTACAGAGAGGCACCGAATTCTGATTGAGAAATTATCGGAGAAGAAAAGCGGCCAGTTTTTAGTCTTGGAAAAGCTCAGCGACACTCGTTGGTCTTGTCGAGCTGAAGCTACGAAAGCCTTGGTCAACGGCTATTCGGAAATCGAAGAAGCTCTAACCAGCATACGAGTATCTTCCAATAAAGATCAAAAAGACATCGTGAGGAAAACGCACCTTCTACAGAAGATGAGTGTTCTCGAAACCGCTTTGTTTGGGGGCCTCCGCTCCTTTACTGCCCCGAGGCCTCTAGATCTCTAAATCCAGTCCTGTTCATGCACACTCGCACAGTTGCTAGAATACTAAAAGATCTTGACGTCTAAAAATCCCCTAGCACGGATAGTATCTCTTCTATTGTTCTAGAAGAAGTGTTCATCAAAGCTGACATAATATTTGATTATGATGAATATTTTCTTAATTGGATTAGAATATACAAAAATTATTATTAAATTAATCTGATATGTACAAAATAAACTCTGGTGTGCCTTAAGGCATCGTTTGCATCGTTTTGTCTCCGACACTTTTCCTACTTTTTGTAAATAATCTTTTGTCTGAAACTTGTAACTCACAGCTTTTTATATTGGTTTTTTGAATTCACATCCTCGTTCCTCGGATGTAGACTAATACCGTCAGTTTATGATATAAGGTCATAACATTCTGACCATCACATCATAAAGAAGAAATATTCGACTGTTACCAGTCGAATTGGTTACAATTTATCTTCGTTGAATACTTGTAGCAACTATATAATTCGCAGTTGCTCTATGCAGCTCGGATTATATGGAATCTCGATTTATTCGAGAAAATATGCGTCAAGACAAGGTGTAATGGTCATCTTCTGATGAGCCCAACCATTACATCGGGGCGAAACGCATATATGATCACATGCTGGTTTATATTATTTTGTGATTTTAAATCATATTTATTAAAATCACATCACAGCCGAATAGGAATTCAAAAACCCATGGAATGTGCTAACAAGCTGTACAGGTTTCAGTTCTAGGTAATCGCATCGCAGATCATATTTTGTACAGTGACCTTTCAAGCGTAATTCTTGCCATGAAAAGTATTAGCCTTTAGGTCCCCTCCCTCCCTTACACTACTTTCGCGCCCACCTAACTAATGATCATATATTTGACAACACCAACCACGCTGCAAAACTGTTTGGGCTGTTTCTGCCGATGCAAGATTTATAAAGCTCTTATCGAGTAAAATTATCCACTTGAGTCTCTTGGATAGAGTTGAAGGAGAGCCCTAAAATTTGATTTTGTAAATAAAACATTTTCTGCTCTTGAACGCCGCACGCAAGCTTTCATATGCCTGTCATTGTCGCTATTTTTATACAAAAACGCTTTAGTGAAATAGCCAGTTGCATTCCTATACACTCAAACAGTGCGACCGTAATATCGGCACTTCAAGAAATGCTCATCAGCTTAAAATTTAAGCCAATTTCGGTAGAACTTTTAAGTACAGAGATGTTTTCCTTAGCCGCACTACACGAATGGGAAATGCTTTACCAGGGTCAATATTTCCACCTCATTGTAATCTGAAGACATTCCAAACTAATGTGCATATTAGGGGATTTATAACCCTCACAAAATGAAAATAAAATATAAAAAATTTTATCAAGCTTCAGGTTTCCAACTTCCAAGCTACAATTTTAGAGCTTCTGAAAGGTTACAATGCAAACCAGCCTCATAGTTCATTAAAAATACCACCCAGTGCCAGTAATAAACTAACCCAGTTTAATATTTACAACTTTTAACTTTGTATATTTTATTTTTTTATTATTTATTTTTCTATTTTGCATAATTGTCTACACCAAACCATCGTAAAATGACAAGTCTACATGCATAAATTGCCACCTGTTTCAGTGTTTATTGCCTGTTTTGTAAAATAAACTCAATTAGGTGTATCTAATGTCTGCATTTTTATAATTAACAAAATGAAAGTGAATTTATTTATTCAATACACTACTGCTTCTATGTAAAGTGTACATGCGGCCTTAATGTGGTTTTTCCTTGCCTAATGTTTCGTTACATATCAAAAAATGAAAACAGTTTTTTGATCGGACAAAGACGCAGAGCTGTCAAGTTATTATAGTCAGTTAAGTCAGTATTTTTATAAAACCATAAAAACTCAAGTGAGTTAATCCACCTGCTTCGGAACGAATTTGATCACATTCATAGAATATTTTCCCGAACTCATGTATAAAAGAACGACTTTGTGGCTCATCTAACTAACGATTTGAACGCTTTAATTTTTGTTCATTCATCAACTCAGACGAGACAGCATTAAAATGTGCGATGAATTTGTTCCACTTTATGTTAATTTCGTCTGTATGACGAGACGGTATGTTTTGTGCGTATATTTTTTTGAAGTCGTTGAGTGTTGAGTCCGCACTAATTCTTAACTCGAGTGCAGCTCTCGGATGGATGAAGGGTGTTTTTGTTTAAAGTCAATTTATTGTTTGAATTATGGAGGGAACGTATTTTTAATAAAAGAAAACACTGAGCCCGTTTTGAAAAATTATGCTATCAATAAAATGTAGGTTTTATTATGTAAGCAAAGTGATGATTACATTAAAATCTGACCTTTTAATATCTATCTATTCATTTTTTAAAAAGTGTTCATGTCACATTTAAATACGTTGGTGCTCAGTTGAAAGGTTTATCGTTGGAAAGGAAATTAAAAACAAACCAGAAGCCAAATTGTTATAAAAGAATTTCGAAAAGCATACACTCGAAAAGTGGATTGTTTGCTGTATTCTGTCGGTACATTATACAAAGTTGTTTAAAGTAGTTGGCAGAATTTCTGTAACATTTTTACTTTTTGGGAAAAATCGGTGAATTGCATTTTTAAAACAATATTTGTGTACCTATATTTATTAAATTAAATTCGACGGTAGTACCCGTGGCATGATGTTTAATGCGTTGGACTGTCATGCTAGAGGTCTTGGGTTCGATCCCTGCCTATGAAATCTAATGTTTTTTCACGGGTACTGCCTCTTGCGAGGAATTTACAAATTCTTCAAGAGTAATTCTTGTCATGAAAAGTGCTTTCTCAAATTATTCGGCTTAAAAAAATAACTGTAGGTTCCCTCCATCCCTGACAACAGTACTCGCCACATTGGAATGGTTGAGAGTTGTAAGTCAATAGGCCCCAGTTGTCAACGGACTGTTGCGCCACCCAATTTATTTATTTTAAATTCGACTGGAATCAATATTACGTTTTTCCAAGATATTCAAGTTGAAAAGATATTAAACCAAAAGTCATACACGTAATTTTTCAAAGCCTTTGGCGACACTTTGTGGCGAAAGCAAAACCAATTAAATTTTAGAAATTTGAGCATATGAAATGATTATTTATTGCGCAAACTAAGCATTTTTAGTTCACACGATTTTTTAAGAAGTGAAGAAGAATATCGTAAATAATGAAACAAAATAAGTGCACGCGGTATTCCAATAAGTGAGTTTTTTTTCGTATTCCATATAGTAAAGTGAGAAATTGCCAACAAAACGATCCGCAGTAGTCCGGTTTTTATATTTGAAAGTTGATACAACTGAATATTTGCCAGAATAATTTATCAAAAAATTCAAAAAAAAAAAATAGCGAAAATCAGACCAGGGGTGAAATCGTGTAAGCTGATTTTTAATGGTTGACTATCAAAATCAAGAAAATACGTCTGTGTAATGTGATAGTCGATTTCAAAGTTTTAACCAAACAATTTGACATAAAATAAAAACTTCAAGAAGGGGGTTTGTTCGTAGACTACTATATTAACATGTGGTGTTGAAGCGAGCTTGAAGCTCGCCTAAATTCTTTATATACCTGAATCGAGTTGAAATGAGCTTGATTCGCCTCGATTCCAGTCGGGGATCGGAGTCGACTCAAAACTTGTGAAGAAAAACCTATGTGGAGGAGTTGTTTTTAAAGATAATGCGTTATGGTATGTTTGTTTGCATGTTTGTGTACAAAAAATATAGTTTTGTTTTAATCAAATTAAATAAAAAAATTGCACATTGAATAGGTAGCATATTCCTATATGGTGCTGAACTAATCAGTTTTTCATTGTTTAACACGAATCAAACCATCTCACTTGCACTTCATAAGAAACATCGAAACACCATTTGCATTTTAGAAAGTGCTGTCAAACTTAATCATTTTTAAATCTTCTTGTGCGGTGGAAACACCAAAAAAGATTTATTTAATCTAAACTGAGGTAAACCTTTGGTGGAAACATAGCAAAACTTAATTATCTTTTGTATTGTTTTCTCTTGCAATATAAGTCCATTTTAACTAACAAAACTAAATAATATCAACAGTAATAGATTGATTTTTTCCCCAATGGAAAACACACATGATTCCAAATGCACAACTACTCAACGAACACAGCCATCGAGATACAAATGCAATATCAATCGTACCAACATTTTAGAACCAAATCACATAAGATCCATTCGAGACTCGTATAAATGTCAAAAACTCATCCATAGTAAGATTCTACTCTAACTTTTATCGGTGTTATTCATACTATGGATATTGTTTTTGTTATTCGTGTAAAATCCTACTATACTTTGGATAGATTTTCCAACAAAACACGGGTAATGTTTAATTTTTTAAACGCTTAGCAGTTATTTCTTTTTTTTAACTAAATTTAGATAAAATAGTTATCTGATACACAAAGAAAAATATTAGTTGCTTTTAAGATCCAAAATTGTAGCTTTTAAGATGATAATTTGATAATGCCGTTCGGGTTCGGCTTAAAACTGTAGGTCCCCTCCATCCCTGATAACTCGCACACAGGAATGGTTGAGAGTTGTAAGTCACTAGGCCCTAGTTCTCAACGGGCTGTTGCGCCACCTAAATTATTTATTTTAAGTTACTTAAAAATCCTTCAAAATTAAACAAAAGAAAAGAGGCTTGGATCAACCCACACTAAAAGTCCTATTGGCATATTTTGTAACAAGTCAAATTCATTATTAAGAGAAATTTTTGAAAGAGTCGATACGTGGTGACCAAAATAATAAGACTGAAACAGAATAATTTCTTCTTCAGTCACAGAAAAATGTCCATATAAGTACTTATCAAAGGACTGTTATTTTTATTGAGGAAACTTATTTTCAGTGGACAAAATAGTAAAAGTGCACTGTAAGCTTGCAATATTACTGGGAAATTATTGTTGGTTCCAATTAGTTCCAATTAACTAAAATAATAATTTTTAGCTTTGAAATTAAAAACAAAATTGGACGCAAAAAACATTGTTTTAAAGAAGAATGCCGCTTGAATTTGCAACTAAGAGATAAAGGCAACACTTACGATTTTATTGCAAATGCACTTCATCGTTTTACGTGTGTTGTGGCTCGAGTATTAAGGGACCGATATAAAACACAAAAACCCACCGAAACAAGGGACGTCCAAATAAAAATTCACCTAACCTCGACAGAAAAATAGTTAAAGAAGCTCTTAAGGATAGGCCCTATCTTTCGGATCAAAAATATTATGACCAAAGAAACGTAATTAAAAATATTGGAAAATGGAAAAAATATTTTCCTTAAAAAATTGAATTTTAACCGAATTTTTGCATTATCCTTATAGGAAAAATCTGATTCACTCTTATTCATTAAGATTTAAAGCAATATATTTGTAAAGGAAAACACTGTCTTGCAATATTAAAAAACATAAACAACAATATTCATATGGCGTGGAATAAATTGGAAGTCAGTAGGTATCTTCTCATATTCTCAATATACATATTTAACTGTAAATTTAATATTAAGTACTTTTCGTTTCAGGTTTTTATTTTCCACTCAATTGGTAATAATAATAACCAAAAACACTCTATTACCAAGACCGGAATCTTTCGTACGTTTCACTCTCCAAAACCCGTTTGTTTACATTGTTGTATTTGTAATTTTGACAATTAATCCATGAATAGATGTGAGCACAAACAAAAAAAAAACGATGCCGTGGGCTAGCGGCACTTTGCATAGCAAAAACAAAATGGAGGGGTTAATAAGTTTTTTTTAGGTTTTTCCTTTTACTTTTTTCGGTGAAAAAGTCAGTTTTAAGCTTTAATTTTGCAGGTATTTTGTGGATAGTGAACCAATGTACCTTTTTGTCTTGAAAAAAGCATGTTCAACATCAGTTTATTATAATTAATTCACCAATTTACAGTAATTACTACGAAATTCTTTAAATTTCATAATAATCCCCGGATTTTTGTATCAAAGATGCGTTCGAAGAACCATCAATTTAAGGGTGCGAGTGCAATTTTTGTATTGAATTCTAATAAATTTTCGTTAACGAACGGCCCAAATATTTTGTTTGCAAGTAATTAAAATCTGTATCAATTTAATTAATTCAAGTATATTTATAGTTTGTATATTTAAAAAAAAGAGTTATAATCGAAAAATATCTTATCCATAACATTCTTGATTGATGGAAGCATACATGTAATTGCTATCAAAAAAAACTATGCATCAAAGGAACACAAATGTTTTAAAAAAGTAATCAGAACGATTATAGCGAACCTGTTGAATAAATGCAGAGCAAATAAAATGTAAATTTTGACATATATCACAAAATGAAAACGTCTTAAAATCGTTCTGAATTCATGCACAACTAATTCAATAGAACATGTAATCGTCATAAATGTTTATTGTTGACGTACATAAGTTTTTTTTAGTGAATTTCCACAGTTTAACGCAAAATATAATTTTCATTCATTCCTTAAAAATGTTTAGTTACCAAAGTTTACTTATTGTTTGAAAAGTATGTTTAGTAAAAATGCTGCTAATAATAAAAAAAAATTAATGAGTTTTACGTATATGTTTTTGTTTTTCGTAATATAATAAATACTACCGTAGATTACATTTTATAAATGCAGAACATAGAAGAAAATATACATAAACAATAGTTTTCAGATATAAAGTAGAGGTTAGTATAGAAAAATATTTTTGAGAAAGCCAATAATATTTTAGGTATGTTCATTAAAGAAATTTCCGCTTCGGCTAACCTTCATGAACTTTTTAGAAAAAAAATTAGCATTAATAGCAGCCAATTATTTCATAGCATAATTAATTTTTCAGATTGTAAAATGTCTAGAAATTTTCATACGCTACAAAATTCGTAATTTTATGCGTAACCATAGAAGATAACATTATTTAGTCAAGAAGTATAGATTTTGGCGCGTTTACCGTTTTTTTCTATTGGGTGTTCGGTTTCCCCATACTGGAATAAAAAAGTTACTTAAATCTATTTATTGCACTCAATTAGTTGGTATTGTGTGTAAACATATTGCCTATTTCTATTCCTTAAAGATGCTTTGCACAAAGCAACTTATTTTTAAAACATGGTTCCCTCAAATTTTTATTCCAAAATCTAACTACAAACAAAATTCTAACTCTAACATAGTCCCTTAAAAAGAAATTTTCAGGAATATTTCTGCAACAAACAAAACTAAAATTTGGTCTTGCAACAACCAAACTGCTTAAATGATGAAAATACTAATCTAATTGAGGAATCTGAACTAGCTAAAGTTGGCAATGGAACTTCACAAGTATGCTTCTCGTAGCATTGTCTGTACAAAAAAAAATACGGAGGCTTCCGCCTATTGTTTCCACCTGAACTTCTAACGTCGCCAAGAAAATGCTCTAAACAAACTACACCTGAAAAAATTGTCTGTTTTGTTGTTTTACAAAGTATTGAGTTACACTTTTATCCATTTGCAATAACTATACTTAACCGGTTGCAGCGCATGTTGCGTTCGCAAATTATTTAAGTAAACAAATTAAATAAAATAAACTAATAAATCATTAAATAATATGTATTTGGTCAATTTTATTTTATTTAATATACATTTACAACATTTATTTGGATTGAAATTAAAAAGCTATACAAATCTTCCAATTTAAGACCATGTCAGCACTTCAGATTCTGTTGGTAAGGATTGTTTAGTTTTTGAACGAGGCCATGAAACATTCAAAATGAAGCATTTAGATGGGGCTGATTACTATAATGAAGCATTTTGATGGGCCAAAGCACTAATTGTGAGAATGTGTTTGGTTTTTTGCATCATTTCACGCACACTTTCTCACATTTAGTGCTTTTTAGCTTGTAGGCAAACCGAAATGTCAGTCTGAGATTCCGGTCTTGGTAATAGAGTGTTTTTGATAATAACTTTACGAAATATTAATAGCAAAACTTTGAATAACATGAAGAAAGTTTAAAGTCAATATCTTTTTTTGTTGTCAAGATATTTAGTCGAAAATCAATTTTTATGAATTCTTAGTTATTTTTTAAAGACTTTAGTTTTTTTATAAAAGAAATTGTCAATCGAATTTTTCCCACATTTTTTATAAAAACAAGAACAGTATTTGAGTAGAATCAAAGAATTTTAAAGTTTACATTTCTTACTAAATTTATGCAGTATTTTTGGTAGGTTTTAATTGTTTTATAAAACACTTTTAAATTGAATTTTATAAAAATCATTATACATAATATGAAAACAACATTTTCCATAAATTGATGTAATTTTTAATTTTTATCGTTTATTCCCGAGATATTTGAGTCAAAACTCAATTGTTATCAATTTGTAGTTGTTAATTAATATTGTTAATATAATTTCTTGTTTGACAAATATTCGAGGTGACACACATTTTTTCAGATATTTAGGGTCAACCAAAATGTTTTTTAAATTTTTAAATTTCTATAAGTAGTAGGTTAGGTTGGAGTGGCTGTCCAGATGTCATTGACTCACTTAGACCTCAAGGGTCCATTGTGATAAAACTAATGAGGTTACTCATGGGAGAGTAATGAAAATTAAACAAACCATTTTGTGCTTTTAATAAAGTTAGAGAGACACTTTGTGTCAATCGTTGCCAGTTCACTGGTATTGTCGATGAAGGGATTACCAAGAAAGTTATTCCTTCTAATGGAGAGTGCTGGACATGTACATAGAAGGTGTTGGACTGTTTCCTCTTCCTCCTCGTCCATGCAGCTTCTACAGAAGTCATTTGTGTAGACCCCTAGCTTCAGAGCATGTCTTCCGATGAGGCAGTGTCCTGTTATTACTCCAATTGTAGAGCTTTTATTTTGTCTGTTCAAGGATATCAAGCCTTTTGACCGATTTAAGTCTATGCTTGGCCATATTTTCTTGGTTGCTAGGCAGGTGGTACTCTGTGACCATCTAGCATTTGTTGCTTCTAGAGCACACTGCTTGAGAAGATATTTGCATGTAGCAAGTGGTGTTCCTTTGTTATGTTTTTGTCTAACATTAGGCAGAAGTGTTCCGTTTTTGGCGAGCTCATCGGCTTTACAATTTCCCGGAATGTCTCTGTGGCCCGGCACCTAAATGAGGTGAATATTAAACTGTTCTGTCATCTCATTCAGAGATGATCGACAATCGTGGACTACTTGTGAGTTTGTGGAGACAGACGCGAGAGATTTAAGAGCGGCCTGGCTGTCCGAGAAGATTCGTATATCCTTGCAAGATATAACGTTTTCTTTGAGCCAGGATAGTGCCTCTTTAATCGCCATTACTTCTGCCTGGAATACACTACATTGATTGGGAAGTCTGTATGATAGACTGAGATTCAGTTGTTCCGAATAGATACCACTTCCAACTCCGTAATCGGTCTTTGAACCGTCTGTATAGAAGTGTATCACATTGTCTTCCAGGGGTCTCTCTTCTTCCCAGGAGGATCTTGAAGGGATGGACATATGGAAGCTTTTACCGAATACCGTTTTAGGGGTGGTATAGTCTAAGCGATCTGGGATAGATCTAAAATTGTCTAGAATGGTAGTATGTCCAGTATTGTTACTGTTCCATTGAGAGGTGGCTCTAAGCCTCACACATGAGTTGGCTGCCACCATTTTGGAGAAGATGTCAAGAGGTGTTAGGTTTAAAAGCACATCCAGGGCTGCAGTTGGTGTTGAGCGAAGTGCTCCTGTGATGCACATACCTGCTGACCGCTGGACCTTGATGAACTTATTTAGATTTACCATCTTGTCCAGTGTGATCCACCATACGACAACTCCATAAGTGAGTATCGGTCTAATTACCGAAGTGTATAGCCAGTTGGTTATTTTTGGGGAGAAGCCCCATTTTGATCCTATGGCCTTTTTGCAAGTAAAAAGCGCTACAGTGGCCTTTTTTACTCTTTCATCGATATTTGCCTTCCAATTTAGTTTTTTGTCTAAAACGAGGCCTAAATATTTAGCTTGGTCGGAAAAGCTTAATGGTATTCCTTTAATCTTGGGTGGGCTGATCTGAGGAATCTTGTACCTTCTCGAAAAGAGTACTAATTCTGTTTTATGTGGATTGACGTCCAAGCCACATTGCTTAGCCCATTTTGTTAGCCTATTCAAGGCATTTTGTAGGAGTTCCGAGAGAACTTGGGAGTGTTTTCCAGATACAGATATTGCAACGTGTCGTCAGCATAGGCAATCACCCTGAAACCCTCTGCTTCCAATGATGTTAGAAGGTCGTTTACTACCATGTTCCATAAGAGAGGCGAAAGGACCCCACCTTGGAGGGTACCTCGATTCACCGATCTGGTGGTAGTAAAACTTCTCATGCTAGAAGTTATTGCCCTGCTTTTGAGCATGAGACTAAGTAGTAAAAAAACACCCTTTTTTTCAAAGTACTTTTCTGAATATTTCTGTGTTATTATAACTGCAGGTATAACAAAATTTATCTAAAGTCGATATCTCTATTGGTTCTTGTTATATGGACGACGAAAAAATCTTCCCGAACGTACGAACGTAGGTACGTATACACACGCATACACAGATGTTCAAAAATCTTTGATTTAGGTTCTATAGACTTTGAAATGTCAACCATTTTCAACATTTTCAATTCGAAAAACCGAACCAATTACAATAACTTCCTATGGGAAGTTAAAAAAAAATCACGGCTAGGTCGCATGAACTTGCTCCTGTATCAAAAGAGTAGGTAGGTACGTATGTTTTAAAATAGTTCCTATAATTTAAGATTTTAAAATTTACCTGGCAATATAAATTTGTCTTCGAAAATTTAAACGCCACTTGATTTCCCAAAAAACCTTCAATTAAAAGAAGACAAGTTAAGAAACAAAAATTAGACAAAACTTCATAAAAATCTATACTTAGGTTTATTTTTGAGAAAATTGTGTTTTCGAGTTTGGACCACAACATTTGTATTGGGCCTACAATTATTTGTATCCTTAAAATAATTAACTCCTAACGCTAGTTTGCTTTAAACCTTAATTTCCAAGTTTGAACTCAACCGAAGCAATGGTTTTGGCTTTAGGGGTAAGGATAAACATACAAACGGACGGAATCGGGTAGCACACTTTTTTTTACTTCTCTACTACCGTAATACATATCATGTTTGTTTTGTTTGATTTAAAAAGTTTTTTCTTAACAATTAAATATGATTTATTGCACCATTACTTTGTTTTGAGTTATTTTTGAGAATCTGAAAATTTTAGAAAAAAATTTACTATTTTGAAAACCGCACAAGCTTTTTGGTGTGCGGAACGAATAAGCATTTACACACAGAAAAATAATCCAATGTAAAATCAACACGACAAATTATTGTTTTTACAATGGTGCAGTTTTTAAATCAACTTTTTTTTTCATTTAGATTTGAAATGGTTTCGTTTTAAATTGATATTTTTAGTGATTATTTTCACATGCATGCTTTTTGAACTTTCATTATTATTAATTAAGTGTTGATTTTAAAGTATTTCGTTTAAAATTAACTTTAAATCAGATTTAAAAAATAAATCGTGTTGAAATAAAAGGGAATCGTGTAATGATTAAAACAGAAAACAAACCCAATGATAAATCAACATGAAAGATTATTGTTCCTTAGTATTCAATCAACATGAAATCGTTTTAAAAAAAAAGTAAATCGTGTGGAAATAAAACGAAGTCGAGTTGAAATACGCTGAAATTTGCCGACAGACGAAAAAGATCCGTTATCATTTCAGCACCTTTTCTCTGGTTGCATTAGCATTTTTGTTTTTCTTTGAGTTTTTTATTTGATTGCGCGTCTCAGCTCAAAAACTGTTTAGTAGCCAATCAACATTTAATCGTTTTAAAACAAAACGGAATCGTGTTGAAGTAAGAGGGAGTAGTGTTCTTACTGCATCAAATCGTGTTGATTTTTGATTAAGATTTGCCAAACGAGACAAAAAGGTCCGTTATCTTTTCGACCACACCTTGCATGTGTGGTGGCATTCGCATTTTAGCTTTCGGTCGGAAAAGTTCGTTTTAATAAAGTTAAGTGAAGTGTTTAAAAGATTATTTGTAATGGATGTACCTACAAAGTAATGATTTTGTGTTAAGTGAGTCAGTAACGTATGAAAGGGACGACCAAGGAAAGGACTATTCAAAAGGACATTTTGAAGCTATATAAAACTCTGTATTTCAATAGAACTGGCCCTAAAATGTATGTTTTATGTCATGAAATAGAACTAAACTTTTTTGACAGTCATTTTCAATCATATGAAGTGGGAAAACTGAAAGAAGAAATGTTGTTGAAAGAATTTCAGGAATTCACAAGTCCGCCTTTAAATATATTTCCTATTAATAATGGAAAAACATATTTAAGAAATAAATGTATTTAATTAAGTTCATTAAGAAATCAAATAAAAATTAATAAATTAAATGATATTTCCAATTTGTAATGTAAAAATATATTTTTGAAATTAATGTATTTTAATATATTTTTAAAGAATAAAATAAAGAATGAATAACTTATAACATAAAAAAAATGCATTATGTATTTCTGTATGTATGTTTGTTCACAGGATCACCAACTCATCAGAACCCTTCATGTTAATTTAACATGAGCGTCATTTTAATTCAAAGTTAACTCTCATCTTACTTTAAAATAAAAACATATTGATTTTTCGAGGAAAATTCAAGTTGTTTTAATACGACAAGGAATTATTTTGAAAGGAACTATCATGTTATTTTGACATGCGAGCCATTTTGATTCAATTCCAAGTTTTATTTGTTTTAAGGTAAATATCAATTTGGTTTAACAGGGATCCTCGTGTTATTTCAATTATAAAACCAATTTGATTCAAAAGGATATGTGTATTACTTTAAAAGGAACTATCATGTTATTTTGACATGAGAGCCATATGTTGATTCAATTCGAATTCTGATTTTGTTTTAAGGTGAATATCATTTTGTTTTAACAGGGATCATGGCGTCATTTCAATTTTAAAATCGATATAATTCAAGAGGATATGCGTATTATTTTAAAAGGGTAGTCATTTTGATTCAACAGGAATCAACGAGTTATATCAATACGATAATCTTTTCAAATTAAGCTGATATCACGTTATTTCAAAACGAAAAGAATTTACGCTTGTCCTACAAGAAAATCATTTTAAATCAACAGGAAACGCCATTAGAGCATAATCATAGCAAAAAATGTTGAATCATTATTATTATTTTTGATTTTACACGATTTTTTTTCTGTGTGTAAACAATTAGAATTTCAGCCACATGAACATTCATTATCTACGCTTTTCGCCGGTTTAAAATCTAACAAACAATTTTCTTGAATACAACTTTTTCTTTGCAAGAAAGATTGATATTAAGCATTTTTTAAACATATTTCGAACCCAGTTAATTTAGGTTTGAGAGCATACAATTCTTAATTTTTTAAAAACTAGGACAACCAATACAAAACTTTAAAGTTTTCTAATCCTATCAAAGCATAAAAGTCCGTTAAGGTGTGTTCCGTTCATGATCATAAAATTTTGACCTAACTTTCAACCATACCGTTGCGTCGTAAATGAGCAAAATAAAATAAAATTAATTTGTTTTGTTTTATATTAATCTTCTCATTCATTTTTCATCACCACACAACAACAAAAAAAAAATTAAAATACAAGATAAGACCACAATCGCAAGATTCAACAACCATAACAAAAATGTAAGGACCGATTTTACATGTTTCATTTTCAGATAGTGCAAAATCGTCCAACGCGCACACAACAAACTCTTCCTCTGCGTCTTTTCTTTTGACTTCTTCTTCTTTTTCTTCCTACAGTCATATGATGACGGATACACAAAACACCATCAACGGACAACTTCAAGCCTCGCAGTGGCCAAACTCACAGCAATGCGAGGGTATGAACGTGAAGGCGAATGCGAACGCGAACGCGTTCCCTTCCTTCGGCCTCCCATATCGATGATGATAGAGTTATTACAAAATTGTTACCCTGTTCTTAATTTGTTGGCGGCTGCTTTGATGGGGTCTTCCAATTAGCTTGGCCGACACCTCAGGCGCGCGGTGGCGGTATCTTTGTCCGATTGTATGAAAAGTGGTGGACCACCACCATGTTTTAATATTTTTGTCGTATATTTTGTCTTTCTTTCTCCCTCCCTTTAGCTGTTCCTGTTGTTGAGTTAGTTTTGTTGTTGTTGTATACATTTTTCATGTTATCCTTTTTGTTTTGTTATGTTTTATCGTTTATATTCTTTTTGGCATTGCCTGAGCCCTGGCTTCATGTGCGCGCATAGGTTTTATCTGATTTCACCTTTTTCACTCTTTTAAGGCATTGTTACATTGATTTGCATTGTTTAATTCATTTTTAAAAATTTTAATGGACGTAATGAGCAATGCTCTAATGAACTCAAAATTGCCCGAAAGGCGAAAGGAGTTAACAGTGCTCCGAGACTATAAAAAGTTAAGATATTCATACCAAAGGTTGTACTTATTTGATTCGTGTAAAGATATGGTGTTAGGTTATTTCTTGGAGCAAACAGTGTTGAAGGATATCTTAGGGTGAATCGGGGTAAATTGAACAATACATTTGACTTTGAAAATTAGGGTAATTTTCTTTATTTTATGTATTTAGCGAAGCTAAATGATTTGTCACTTTTACTCCGGTTTACCCTATTTCTTTGGAAACTAGTATACATCATTAAGAACAACAACTTCAAGCAATACCTATAATATAATTGCTTTTCATTCAAATTAAATCGAAATCAAAATCAAAGCAAGTAGGTAGGTGGTTTGTTGGATGTGATGCAAATTAAATAGCAAGTCGTCATTGTTGTTGTTTTTCTTATGTTTTTGAAATTTATGTCACTATACCAAGTCAGTCAACTGTTATAAGCTGATTTGCAAACTTTTAATGTCACCACATTACAAACTAACTACTTCAGGTGCAGCCCACCTACTTATTCGCAAAGTTAAAAGCAAAAAGAAACTCGCTGCATCCAAATTATGTGCGGAGGAAACCAAAGTTGATTGGTAACATCGATAAGAGCCTTCAAACCATCATCAGAGAGTCACAATTAAAACAAGAAAATAAGTTGGCTTCACAATGGAATCACATGATAATTAACTATGTATGGCTTTAACTTTCGAGAGTTTCCACTTTTTCTGCGATGATTCTTTGTTTAAGCTCATATCTTTATATTTATAAACTTGTATTTTTATATATATCTTTAGATAACATAATATGTATATCTGCAATATTTGCAAAGCTGATGGTATAAGTAGTTCGTTGGGTAAATGTCGGTTCGGTACTTACCTACATACCTATGCAATGCATCCCTAATTACAATATAATTACCGAAGACTTCCTTTTGTCTTTTCCTATAATTTTTATTGTTTGTGAAGTTTGGTGGTATTTAAGCAGGTGCGTTGTTTTATAGATAGGAATGTATGTTTGGAGAATCATGTAAAAGTATGATGTGTAAGCGCGCGGAAGTATGATCATCATTTAGTTCCATTTTTGAAAATTCATCAAGAAGCTCTTTCTGATGATAATGAAAGTACAAATTGGCAGAGTTACACTTTGAATCACTTGGTTGCATCCACTTATTGTAATGGTACTAAAATATGACAATTTTATGGAATCACTAAAATAAACTTAAGCAAGAATTTTTTGAAACGTTTTTTGTGTATCATCTTTGGACTTTTTTCGTTCATTCCACCACAGTAAGGTTCTTAAAGACTATATCTTTAAATCCACAAAACCCAAAAGTCAATAAATTTTTAAAACTTCATGATCTCTTCGATTTGTTCGTATTCCTAACGTTTTTATAACTTCAAGTCATGGCGTTTACGTTTTGTATTTACATACATTGCAGATTTTTTTCGACACTTGGTTAAAATGTATATTTATGGGTGATTATACAAAAGTTGGGTAACTCGATGTCATCAACCAATATATACAAAGTCTGATTATATTTTATTGAGATTGCAATTTATTTTAAAACAATGGAAAGACCTTTATTTAGTCACCCAATTTCAGTTCTTCATTTTGAATACAAGTTATAAAAAAAACACAATTAGTTCTTAAAACGTCAGTCCTCTGGCATGTCACAACCCTGAAAACCAACCATTAAGTAACTGTCTATTAAACATTATCATTGATTTGAGAAAATTTATTTATTTAATACAATCTGCGATGTATATAGTTTAATATATACTACAACTTTCATAATGCAGTGTTCTCCACTTTATTTCAAAAAATAAGAAATTTTGTGTTCAGTTTCATTCGTCAGTCCCTTGTGTGTTATTTAAATTTGAAATTCGTGCGAAATATCGCCGACTCACTGTCAAATCCCACTTTGAATTTTAATGTTGGTAATGAAGTTAGTTGCGGGTTGCACAATTTGACGGCCATCATCATCTGTAGAAGAGTTTGGGTTATGTTTGTTGTCCGGCACACCGGACCGGTTGTCTTGTACACCGGCTTAGCCAGTCAACACGTCAGTTTTATGGTGAGTCGTTATTTTTTTGTTAATCTAAAGTTTATTTTTATTTATTCGTATTAGAATTTGATTTGTTAAAATGTAGTTTATTGATATTT
The DNA here is from genome assembly GCA_920104205.1 of Eupeodes latifasciatus. Lineage (NCBI taxonomy): Eukaryota > Metazoa > Arthropoda > Insecta > Diptera > Syrphidae > Eupeodes > Eupeodes latifasciatus. The sequence goes on from OV049924.1 coordinate 395,324,601, forward strand.
GAAATCACAAAAAAAAACATTAGTCCAGATTATAATCTCAAATTTCGTCTTTTTCGTCAGTCCTATGGCGTCAGTACTGTGTCAGGTATATTGTTATTGTTCTTCATTTCATGATCATTAGTACTTTTAAGATGAATATTGTTAGATTTTGTTCATATTTTTTGTTGATTACTTAGAAATATTTAGTAAAACTATGTGAAAGTAGTAAAAGATAAGTGAATAACGTTTTACGTCAAATGTCAAAAGTCTGTTTTGAAAACTGATGTAGTATTTTCTCTTAGTATTACATATTAATAATTATTTTTAATTGTTAATAAGTGATTTTAAGTGATCATTATTAAATCCTAAGAGATTTTTACTAATTTGTATTAAATTTCATCATAATACTTTCAAAACTGTGTATAACATGTATCAGTACCTATTATGTTACTTCGTCAGTCCCCTGGCAGTCAAATTCTGAAATTTTTAAATATCTTACAATGTATTCAAAAAAGTGACTGGCCCGATTGGGAACAATATATTAATTAGATTAGCTATCATAAACACCCGAATTTGTAGAAGTTTGATTAAATAACTATCGTAAACAAAATATCCTCAAAAGTTATCTACCCAACTTTTGTATAATCACCCTTAAGTCGAATAATAACACAACAAAAAACGCTTGCTGTGCCGCTGAGTTATTTAAATTTGTTTATTTAGGTAAATAAAATTCAACACATTTTATATGCAAACATTTAGTGTAAGATCTTTTTCGTCAGAAAAAAACCTGCGGCGAAATTGTCCATGAAAAATTAAGCTTATATTTGAGTAAAAAATAAATAAATGCCTATATTCAAAAAAACACCCCCAAACCCCCTTTACAAAAAACCACATTAAAAATAATCTTTGTATATGCCTAATCACTCAGATCAAAAAAAGCTACAATTAATTGCATCGTTACATTTTCGAATATCCTTAGGACTTGGTATATCGAAGCCAACACAAATTACAAAAACTTATGTCCTCAAAAGAAAACTGACTTTGAAAACCAGCAAGCTCTTCTTTTGGGACAAACTCGAAACGCCAAGGAATTCTGGAAGATTGCGAGGGAAATCAACGGAATGAATTATAAAATCGGTACAGGTGTATCGGCTGAATTACTTGCAAACCACTTTAAACTTCTCCTCTCAAATAATTCTAATCTGATAATCTCATACGGAGAACCTTTATGCATTGACGAATCACTAGACTTCTACATCTCTATTGAAGAAATACAATCTGTGTTGATGAAAGCGAAAAATGGAAAGGCGTCAGGTGAGGATGGTATCCCTTATGAGTTTTTTAAAAATGCAACACCCCAATTTTATAACAACTTAAGGACCCTGTTCAACAAAATTTTATCAACGGCAAGCATCCCCTCTTCGTTCAGGAAATCTGCGATCTTCCCGATCCACAAAAAAGGACCTTTAGACGTTGTAGAAAATTATAGAGGAATCTCTTTCATGAATGTTATGTAAACATTTTCTGTGGTGTCTTGGTTGAAAGATTAGAAAGATGGGTTGAAAGGAAAAACATTCTGTCTGAACTACAAGCGGGATTTAGAAAGAATTACTCCACTATTGACCAAATATATGTTCTTACGTCTATTGTTAAAGCGTTCCAAGCCAGGAACAAAAAAGTATACTCTTTCTTTGTTGGTTTCAAAGCTGCCTTTGATCTTATTAACAGGGACGCTCTTTTTTACAAAATGTCGCAACTTGGTACATCGTCAAAATTCATTAAAGTGATTAGAGAAATGTACACGGATACTAATGCAGCAGTTTGGGATGGTACAACGTACTCGAAGTGGTTCGGAACTAATTCTGGTGTGAAACAAGGCTGTCTCCTCAGTGCATTATTGTTCTCACTCTTTTTAAACGACGTAGTAGATGATCTACCTGGTGGAGTCAGAATTGCTGGTTCTATAGTCAATGTGTTACTTTACGTAGACGACCTTGTCATACTAGCTGAATCACCTGAGCAGATGCAATTGATGATAAATCGCTTGTCAAACTACTGCAAGAGATGGGATCTATCTATAAATACAGAAAAATCGAAAATGATGGTCTTCGAACGACATTCAAGAAATCATAATGACAGACAGTGGTATTACGATGGACAAGCTGTAGAAACAGTGAGAGAAGTTAAATACCTAGGTGTGAGACTTAGTTCAACTTTTAGTTTCAAGAACCACCTAGCCGAGAAAAGCAATAGCTCACAAAGCTTAATTAACCTAACCTGGAAAAATGTTTTTTCAAACAAAAGAATCACTTTATCCTCAAAACATAAGATATTTAATTCAGTTGTCAAATCAACCCTTTGCTACGCTTCTCAAGTCTGGGGTGCAGATGAGTACGAGGAAATAGAATTATTCCAAAGAAATTTTCTGAAGAAACTATTTAACCTGCCACAAAATACACCAAATTATTGTATTTACTTGGAAACTGGTCTTCCAAAACTCCTAACCAACACTCTGAAATCTCAAGCTGACTTCATAAATAAGCAATGTAGTCATTATGAAGAATATCGACTTTCGAAGAAACTGTTTTTGTATGAGTTAAGGAACAAAGACTGGTGGTATAAAAAATGGCAGACTATTGGTAACGCTTGTGGTGAAAACTTAATAATTGACACTAACAACTTAAGCAATTTGAAAGAAAATCTCTACAACATTATTAAGAAGAATGAAGACGCATTCCCGTGATATGTTCATCCTTAAGGCGCGAGAGTTTGATAACAGAGTCTTATACAGCCAATTGGATTACAATCTAAAATAAAGGAACTACTTCCATGATTCGTTAAGATATGATGAAATATCTATAATCTTCAAAGCAAGGTGCGAGATCCTTCACCTCAATGGGAACCCCTATAATGGAAGCTTTAACCAATTCTGTTCGTTGTGCAACCTTAAAGCAAAAGAAGACTGCTTTCATATTATTAGTATATGCCCTATATTCAGACCACAAAGAATTATGCATTTTGGTAAACCCACTTTAACATTACAAGAATCTGTACAACTTTTAAACGAATGTGAATGGAAAACCCTTAGCAATTTCTTGAAAACAGTTTACAAATACAGAAAATTGTTAATATCTGAATACATTTAAATACCTACCATTTTGAATTTATTGAAAATTTATTCTATTTATAGTCATAAATTAAAATTAAAATATAAATTTGCCAATCAGGCTGACGGCTAAGCCATAGCTTTAAGATTCTAATTTTGTAACAAACTATTGTATTTAACTGTTAATAAATGAATAACTTACTTACTTACTTTTACTTCCTTGTTTTATGCCTGGACTCACGATGTCAAGTTAGCACCACATTCCCCTTCTTAAAAAAAAATGAACCTAAAAAAAATTTCCCACAACTAATTTACAACAAATAATTGTCAACTAATTGCGTACTTAGTTTTAACAAAATCAAAAAGAGTATAGTGCTAACTTGATATCAACCTAGCACTACATACCAATTTTTTTAACTTAGGAAATTATTGTAATGGGGGTCAGATTTGTCAAATTGAAAATTTTGAAATTTCTCGACGTTTCAAGGTCCCTAGAGTCAAAATAAAAGATTTTTAGAAAGATGTCTGTGCGTGCGTGTGTCCGTACGTCCGTACGTTCTCACGTCTGTACGTTCGCGACGTTTTTTCGTCGTCCATAGCTCAAGAACCAGAAGAGATATCGACTTCAGATAAATTTTGTTATACAGATAATAAGGCAGAAAGATGCAGAAAGGGCTCTCAAGAAAATTGCGTGGGTGGTTTTTTTACCATAGCAGTTTTAAAACAACGTGAAAATTTGGGTTAAACCTAAATATCTCATGAACCAATGACGCTAAAGACTTGAATTAAATTTTATATTATATATTGTGCCGTCATACAAAACAAGTATATTTTTGGAAAAAAAACAACTAACGTTTTTTTTTATAAATCAAAAAAACTGAACAAAAAATTTGTCACCTCGAAAATTTTGCGACTAAAATATGATTTCATCTCCAAAAAAATTTTGTGCAACGAAGAATAATGTTTTTGTCATCTGATAAAATTTTGAGAAAAATCTAATTGACAGTTTTTTTATAAAAACTAAAACCTAAAAAAAAACATTACTCAAATTTGGTAAAATTTTAATTTCGACTCAAACATCTTTTGAAAAACTTGAGATTATGGCTTCAAACTTATTTCATCTTATAAAAAATATTATTTTCAACATTCCGAAAAATTTTGAGAAAAATCTAATTGACAGTTTTTTTACAAAAAAATAAAAACCTAAAAAAAAATTAATAAAACTTGGTAAAAATTGACTTTTGACACAAATATCTTTTCAAAACTTTGCGATATTGGCTTTAAACTACTTTTATCTTTCAGAAAATATTGTTGTCAACATTCAGTAAAATTTTAAGAAAAATCGAATTGACAGTTTTTTTACAAAAAACTAAAAACTTAAAAAAAATTAACAAAAGTTGGTAAAAATTGATTTTCGACTCAAATATCTTTTCAAAAATTTGAGATTATGGTTTCCAACTAATTCTAACTTATAAGAAATATTGTTTTCAACATTAGGACAAATTTTGAAAAAAATCGAATTGACAGTTTTTTTACAAAAAATAAAAACCTAAAAAAAAATTTATAAAAGTTGGTAACAATTGATTTTCGACTTAAATATCTTTTCAAAACTTTGAGATATTGTCTTTAAACTACTTTTATCTTTCAAAATACATATATTGTTTTCAACATTCAGTTAAATTTTGAAAAAAAAATCGAATTAACAGTTTTTTTTACAAAAAATTAAAAACCTAAAAAAAAAAAAACAATACTAAAACTTGGTAAAAATTTACTTTCGACTCAAATAGCTTTTCAAAAATTAAAAATATTGTCTTCAAACTTATTTTATTTCACAGAAAATATTATTTTTTATATTCAATGAAATAAAATGTACAAAAAATAGTACGCAAATTTGGTAAAAATTGATACATACACACAAACTTTTAAGCAAGACAAATCGACAGACGGGATGGGAAGTTATCAGTGTGGGTCACATCCCAGCCTCTTTTTTTATTTTTTTTGCCACAATTAATTTACAACTAAAAGCTACAATTATATGCATACTCAGTTGTTTAAATTTCGAAAAATGTAGTGCTAACTTGACAATCGTCTAAAAAACAGGAGTTTCCGTACAATTTTGTTAACCAAAAATAAAAAATCGGAATTTTCTCACAAACGAACCGATAAATTTATATAAAACGTTATTTTTTTTTAAAGTTTTCTCAAGAACTAATGAACCGATTTTAATAATTTGTTCTCTGAACAAGCTTTTATAAAAATTGGGTAGCACAACAGTCCATTGAGAACTAGGGCCTAGTGATTTACAACTCTCAACCATTCCTGTGTGCGAGTAATGTCGTCAGGGATGGAGGGGACCTACAGTTTTATGCCGAATCCGAACGGCTAATTTGAGAAAGCACTTTTCATGACAAGAACTACTTTTGGAGAATTTGCCAATTCCTCGCAAGAGGCGGTACCCGTGAAAAAAACTTTAGATGGCATATGCAGGGATCGAACACAAGACCTCTGGCATTACAGTCCAACGCACTAACTATCATGCCACGGGTATACTACTAAGCTTTTATACTGTCTTGATAATATTTGATGATCAATAATGTCAAACTTTACGTCAAAAACGGGTCAGTATTTTTTAACGAAAATTAAATTTAAAATTTATATTAATAAGTTCTAAGAAACTGCATACAAAACATGTTTTTAAATTGAAATTAAAAAAAATCATATATAAATTAATTTAAAAAAAACCGCTCTAACGATTTTCGAAAAATAATTTAGTAAATCAATGTTATTTCAATTTTGAAGACAAACTCATTTTATTATTAAATTCTAAAATATAAGTTTTATTTGTAAACAGAGTCTTTGGAGCAAGTTCTTGCTAACCAGTCGTGCACTTTATTTTAATGATTTTTATAACTTTTAGTTTTTTTTTTTAAAGGAATGCAGATAGCCCACACTTAAGGTCTTTTGGGCAAAATAATCATGGTACTGTAAAGAGCCTACCCATACTCTAGGGCCGATGTCCCTTAAAATTTTAAAGTACATACGATAAAAACTTTAGACCCTTATAAATGATATATGCAAAAAATACAGACTTTTATTTCGTTTAAAAGACTGTTAGTTTTTAGGTACTATTCCTTTTTCTAAAAGAAGTTGTCCATTTTAAAAGTTTTAAAACTAATTAAAAAAGAAAAAATCGCCATAAAATTTCAATTTTTTTGAAAATATTCCATGTGGTAGAGAACAGACGTCAAATAATTTGCTGCCTAAGATTTTAATAACCCCAACTGTGCTTTTTGAGTTTTAAAATACGTGCGAGATATATCTGAAAACAGTGTTTTTTGTTGACTCAAATAAATATTTGAATAAAAAGTGTTTTTCATAACTAATTACAAAAATTACAAAAAACAAAATTAAATATATTCAGACTAGACCATTGAAAATGGATCAATTTAATAAAACCCGCTCAAAAAAACCACAACTCTTTAGCCCTTTAATTAAGAGTAATCCAACTAATTCTCACATAATGAAAAACTCACCATCTCATGTAAACAAAAGTGACAGTAAAAATTCTCCCGCACAAAAGTCCACCAATACCACCAATAAACCTCCTGATGAGGTCACTATTTGCTCTTCTCCCTCTGCAAATTCAATAACCGTCGCCTCCGCCGTTTCTGCTGCTTCTGCTCCTGCTGTTGTCATCCCAGTAAATGATGTGAATGTCGTCACTGACTCTCTTCTTGATCAGCCAAACTTGCCTTCTCAAACTGAACTTCTCTTAAAATTAAAAGAACAAGGTGAGTCCATACTGGGTAGATTATCCACTCTTGAATTAAATTTAACCAGTCGAATGGATAACATTGAAACAAATATGTCCAACAAAATTGACAAATTATCTCGCGATCTTATGAACTTGGAAGAGCGGGTAAAACAACTCGAGAATAACTGCGCAGAAATAGTTGAGATTCGAGAGAAAGTAAACAACACCGCATCAAATGTTGACCGTCTCCAACTTGCTTCAATAGATGACAACGAAACTGAGCACATACATACAGAAATAGGCAGCTTAAAACTACAACTCCAAACAATCGCGATCAATAACATTGCAGCTGATGCTATCCTAATAGGCATACCGTACACTCCGAATGAACAACTTAAAAACACTTTCAACTTAATTTGTCATTGCATTAATTACCAACCTCCGCATATTTCTGCAATATTCAGATCAAAAGTAAAAACCAACTCCGTCATAATAATTAAATTCCTTAGTGCAACCGACAAAATTAAAACCATAAAAGCACTTTCTGATTTTCGAAAATTGTCTTCCCGGAACTTAAGTCTTAATGATATCGACCCGAATCTAAACTCAGAAACACCAATTTTCATACACGAAAGCTTAACGACTGAGAACCGAGAGATTCTACGCACCGCAATTGACATGAAAAGAAAACGTCTTATTTATGCTGCCTTCACGATGCGTGGACTAGTAAATATTTTGATTAGCAAAAACGAGGGAGCGATCTGCATCAGAAGTTTACCTGAACTAAATGAAATCGCCTCAGCACGACTAAGCAACAACATCTCTGACCTTGAATCATAGCGCAGCTAATATTATTATGAACAACGATCAAAACAAATAAAAACATGCACTTTATAAAAAGAGCCTACCAGTGCTCCCACTTGTTATTTATATTTACACTTGTATTTTTTTCTTTAATTGCATATTTACTACATATTTTCATTATTGTATTATATAATTACTTATTTTTTATCTATTGTGTAAACTTTTTTTCTTTTCTTCTTATTCAGTTTTCCATTTATTTATTGTTTATTTCCGGGAATTTCCCTACTTCGGTTGTTATTTGCTGCTACTGTTCTCTTGATTGGTGCTTTCTGTTTACTCTAAATGTTATTTTAAAATTTAATGTCACAGTTTTATGATGCTGTATATGGCAATGCTGAGTTCAAATCCGCACAACTAGTGTTGAATTATTTATCTAAAGCGAGGTCTGGTTTTAAGGTATGCCACTTTAATGCTAGAAGTTTGAATGATCAAAAATTTGACTACATAAAAACTGTTTTCGATGGTACAAAAGTAGATGTTATTTGTGTGAGTGAGACCTGGTTTGATCCTGAAATTCCTGACCACATTCGTAATTTAAGTAACTACACCTTAATACGGAATGATAGGGTCACTTCTACAACGGGCGGTGGTGTTGCAATTTATTGTAGATCGAGTCTAAAATGTAAAATATTATCCAGGTCAGATAATAATGGCATAGAATTCATTATAGTAGAAATCTCTGATTCGAATACAAAATGTTTGCTAGCATGTGTCTACAACCCTAAAAGAACCTGTTCATTCACTCCTTTCTTCACAGCACTAGAATCTTTCATTATATCATATGAACACATAATTGTCTGTGGTGACTTCAATGTTGATCTACTTAAAAGGGACTCTACTTCATTTCAACTTCTTGACGCTATTGCTGGTTCAGGTCTTAATGTTATCAATAAATACCCAACTAGATACGCTCCAAATTGTTCCCCAAGCCTACTTGACCTCATTATTGTATCTGAACCAACAAACATTATTCTCAATGATCAATTATGTTTTGATGGAATATCAGACCACGACTTAGTTTTTTGTACTTATGGTATTGATTTCTCTCATTCCCAAGTTCCTTCCACATTTACTTTTAGAAATTTTAAAGCCCTCGATGTAGAAGCTTTTTATGTTGATGCCAGCAGCGTGGCCTGGAGTGATTGTTACAATTTAGTGCATGTAGATAACAAACTAAACTTCATTTACAACCATGTGAAGAGATTGTTCGAAACGCATGTTCCTCTAAAAACGGTAAGAATTCAAAACGAGAAATGTCCATGGTACAACTTTGAAGTAAAGAATGCGATTAAAAGTCGCAGAAAATACTACCTCAAGTGGCGGCTTTCTCCAAATCCTACAACTTGGCGACAATACTGCTACTTTCGTAATCAAGCAACTCTCATTACCCGTTGCGCCAAACGTAACTTTTTCGCCTCGAAACTCAATACAAATCTTTCTTCTAAACAGCTCTGGAAAAATCTTCGTGACATTGGTATTGGTAAAAAGCCAATTTCTAAGTGTGAACTTGATCCTAATGACCTCAACAATCAGTTTACTCAAACAAATCAATTAGCTACTAGCTTTGAGCCCAAGGCTGGTTTACTTTATGATGGAGTTAACGATTTTTGCTTTGAGACGGTAACTGAAGACGAAATTATACGCACTTTTAAATCCTTGAGGTCCGAAGCTATAGGCGAAGACGGTATTCCGCTAAGATTTTTGAAACTTGTCCTACCCTGCTTGATTAACGCTCTCACTCATGTTTTTAATCACTGTATTGTCACTTCTACGTTTCCTATTGCGTGGAAAGCAGCCAGGATAACTCCTGTTCCGAAAAAGCCCACACCTTCCGAACTCGCCGACTACCGGCCAGTAAGCATTTTACCTTGTATGTCCAAAGTTCTCGAAAAAATCCTTACTAAACAAATAATTGACCATTTTACGTCCAAAAGATTGCTGTCTCCATACCAATCTGGATTTAGAGCTAACCATTCCTGCTCTACAGCAATGGTAAAGATCTTAGAGGATATAAGACTCGAATACGATAAAGACAATATCTCAGTACTGTGCCTATTGGACTTCTCGAAGGCTTTTGACAAAGTTGACCATCGAGTTCTTTGTCAAAAACTTGAGCACTACTTTGGTTTTTCGAATTCAGCTGTTCGTCTCATTGGTAGTTATTTGTGTAACAGAACTCAGCGTGTATGTGTTGGAAACAATTTTTCAGCACATACGTACTTGAAGATGGGCGTGCCACAAGGCTCTATTCTGGGGCCAATTTTGTTTTGTGCATTTATCAATGATTTGCCTTCGGTTTGTGAGCACGTCTCTTTTCATCTATATGCAGATGATATACAAATTTATCTTTCACGTAGAATTGGTTTAATAGAGGATCTTGTCTTTCGCGTTAATGAAGATCTTGAGAGAATTTATAACTGGGCTAAGGAAAATGGTCTAGTGCTCAATCCCAATAAAAGTCAAGCCCTACTAATTTCTAAGAAGACATACAACCATAGAGATCTACCTTCGATTACTTTGAATAGTGCCCATGTTAGTTTTGTAGATTCTGTGACCAGTCTTGGATTCAAAATCTCTAGGGATCTCTCTTGCAGAGACCATATAAATTATGTCATTGCACGTATATACGGAACTTTAAGAAAACTATGGGTATCTAATTCTTTTACTCCTCAAGAAACAAAACTTCGTCTTATGAGAACTCTACTCGTACCAATCATTTCCTTTTCTGAAGTCGTGTATCCGAAACTGGATTCTTTATCTGAATACAAACTACGTGTGGCGCTTAATGACATGACTCGCTACGTTTATGGTATTCGCCGATATGACCATATCTCTGCTTTCAGCAAAAAAATTCTTAAGTGCACTATGGTCGAATACGTAAATTTCCGTATTTGTATCTTTCTCCACAGAATTATTCGCACAAGAACACCTGAGTACCTTTATGAAAAAATTGAGTTCTGTACATCGTCAAGAACAAATAATTTAGTTATTCCAACTTTTAGATATCTAAATTCCTCACGGTTGTTCTTTGTTCACAGCATTCGCCTTTTTAACTCTTTGCCGGTTAGCATTAAGAGGATAACGGATGCAGTGAGTTTCAAGACCGAGGTTTTTAAACATTTTTCGAACAACTAGGATGTTGAAATAGGAAAGAAGAAGAGAGGAAAAGTCTTATATGTATTAAAAAAAAAAAAAAAAAAAAAAAAAAAAAAAATATATATATTTTTAGCAGCCTAAGTATTATCTTATTGTATATAGAATCAAACAGCACTTTAATTGTTCAACCAAAGTACAAATACTATAAAAGACATTGTCTTAGTGTATTGTTTACAATAAAGAAATTGAATTGAATTGAATTGAAAAATAAAATAACGAACACCAAAGTTGAAACACCATCATTTTGGCGTTTGAAAGTTTCCAATATCATTTATGGTTTTTGGGGTCTATATTTTGCCCTTTAAATTTTTTGTCATTTTTTATAATGTCATACAAATATTTTTGGAAATGATTTCAAACATTTATTTTGTTTAAATAAAACTAAGAAATCAGTAAGCTTTTTAATATTGCTGAAAAAACCCGTTTTTACAAAAGTTGGATTTTATAGTCCAAACAAATTGGAACAACACCCGTTTTTACCACTGTTAGGTGGTATGGATTCAAAAATGTTATGTTATAAGACTATTTACTAATATTTTTGGAAACTATACTTTAAAATATAAATACCTACATATTTATAAGTGCTTGTCTATTATCTAGTGTAATTTAATCATAATTGCTTGTTTTCACTTCCTAATTCTACTTTACTAATTACAATTTCTTGTTTAAAGGCCTTGAGTATATTTTTTTTCATTTGATCTCTTCAATCTAGTTATCAAAGGTTAATACTTTTAAATTAAATAGCCATCATTATATCGACAAAGGTATTATTATAAAGTCAATTTAAAGTGATTTAAAAGATTAAACTCTAGTTACTCGCGATCTCATTAGCCTTAAATAGGTTCGTATATAAGCATTTACTTGACTACTTTTCTTTAACAAATAGACAAAAACAACAAACCTTTGACATCATTATTTGTTAGTACTGGCGTGTTAATGAGTCGTTATAATTAAATTAAACGATAACAACTCCGTCAGTCACACGACAGAAGATTGAGCAACAACAGACAACTATAAGTACTTGTGGTTCCATATTATAATTTTAATTAATTTTGTCTTTTTTTTATCAAAATACTTTAATTATAAACGATCAGGTTCATTTATATAAAATTATTTGCTAGATTTTTAAACTTCTTTTTTTAAATATTTGTAAAACTAAATAGGTGTATATAGCTGCAGCCATTTATCTTCAATTGAACAAAAACCATTTTTCTATAAAGTTTTTCTCATAAATATCTATGCACAATGCTCAGCTGATATCCCTTATGTTATGAGAATTACAATTTTCTTAAAGGAGGTTCTTTTTAGTGAGACTATGTTTTTCAAATCATGAATGACTTTGAGCATTATAGTAAAATCATAAGTACCTAAAGAGAAGTGCATCATTTATTCGTAATTAGTTATTCATTACAATCTCAATATGAATATCCGGTAAGAAATGACTTATTTCCGTTTTGTGTTGGTATTTTCATCATCTCTCAAACACACCCTTGTGCCTTTTTTAGTAAAGTTTTGTTTTTAAATCCTTTTTGTCATACTTCTTAGTATTTATTTGTTTTTGTAAAGGTATTTGATATTTGCTTATGTGATGTGAAGACCGAAGTTGTGCGTTTAACTTAAGGCCTATACCACTAAAGTTTTTTGTTGACTCTCTGTATAGTTAAACTTGGCAAATTCAACATAAGCAAGTTAAAACGTCAGGATGATGGGTGACTTATTATTTAAGCAATATTATAAAGATGCCCCGATATTACTTCCCAACCCGTCTTCCGTCTTAGTATTTTGTGTGAGATGAACAAATTTGAAGTCAATATCTTTATTTGTTCTCAAAATACTTGAGTCGAAAACCAATTCATATTAGTTTTTTGTTGTTTTTGTAGGTTTTCGTGTTTTGTAAACAAAAGTTGTCAATTGAATTTCAAAAATTTTGAATTTAAAAAATAAATAAAAGTTATCAACAACATGTTTCAGATAAAATATGTTTGGGTTTAATATCTGTTTTTGTCCTAGAGAATTTTATTCGAAAACCAGACTTTTCCAATTTTTATTTTTAATTTTAGTAGCATTTATTAAAGTTTTTATTGCTAACATAAAAAAAAAGTTCTGGTAGCTAAAACGAAGTTTATACATCTTGATATTCACAAGGGGACATGGAAAACTCCTGATAAATCAACTGTCAATCAAATTACCCACATTGCGATCGACGCACGACACTTGTCCAATATACGGGATGTCCGAACATTCCAAGGGGCCAACATTAACTTAGATCACTATACCTCGTTTTATCCAAGGTAATGCTACGGATATCCCGATTCAAGCCAAAACAAGGAAATACTGTGAGAAGATTCGACGTTAGACGGCTACAATCGTAAGAGACTGCCATGTGCTTTTCCGATCAAGTCTGTGACAACCTCTTAAGAAACCCTATGCTGTCTGCATTAAGCAATGAAAAACAGAAAACATTGTCCTGCAGCCTGGTTTGACGACAAATGCAAAGCAACTCTGCACAGAAGGACCAATGTTGCTCGCGAGCTCTACAAGCAGAAGAGGAGAGAGAAGCACCGGCTTCTTAGATGGGAAAAAAGGCAGCATGAGAAGCGAGAGATCGAAGATATAGAGGGATGACATAATAGGAATAAGGTTCGTATAAATTTCACCAAAAGTTTAAAACAAATCTTCCCATAAACGTACCAGCCACGATCCGAAGCCTGTAAAGACGATCAGGGGAATATGGTAGCAGAAACGCATTCTATGATGAGAATATGGAATGACCACTTCTCCAAATTATATAATGACAATGATGAGTCTAATTCCACTGTAAGGGAGATAGTACCAATTAACCTTGGTGACGCAGATCAACAATTCAACAGTGAAGGTAGCTATATCTAAACTGATTTCCAACAAAGCTACTGGAGATGCAGCAGGCGGTGACTTGGTAGGGAGCATGCCCGATGAGTGGAATCTCAGCATAGTTCGCCCATTACACAAGAGAGGAGACCTTAATTGAGCCAACTACAGAGGCATATCATTCTACTGAACATCGCATATAAGTTCCTATCTGCTGTATTATGAAGCCTTTCGTCAACAACCTGATAGGTCCATATCAGTTCGGCTTCAGAGCAGGAAAGTCCACAATTGACCAAATATTCACATTTCGGCAGATTTTGGAAAAAATCCAGGAAGCACTCTTTATCGATTTCAAATCCGCATATGACACCATCAGAAGGGAAGAGCTTTACAGAGCAATATCTAGTTTTGGCATCCCTGTCAAACTTATCCGTTCGTTCAGAATGACGATGGAGAATGCACGCTACTCTATCAAGTTGGGAAAAGATCTCACCTATGAATTTGATGTTAAAAAAGTTTTAGACAAGACGATGCACTGTCATCATTGTCTTCAACATCGTTTTGGAAAAAAATGTGCAAAACTCAATCGTCTAGACTTGAGGCACAATCTTCCAAAGGTCCGTCCAGTTACTTGGATACGCGGAAGATCAAAGCGTGATGTCAGTAAAGCGTTTTTAAGCATTTCTTTGGAAATGGAGAAGATGGGTTTAGTAGTCAATGAGTGCAAGACCAAGTATATAAAATAAAATAATAAATTAGGTGGCGCAACAGTCCCTAAAGAACCAGGGCCTAGTGACTTACAACTCTCAACCATTCCTGTATGCGAGTAATTGCAGGAATGGAGGGGAGCTACAGTTTATATATGCCGAATCCGAGAAAGCACTTTTCATGACAAGAATTACTCTTGGAGAATTTGTAAATTCCTCGCAAGAGGCAGTACCCGTAAAAAAAACTTTAGGTGTCACAGGCAGGGATCGAACCCAAGACCTCTGGCATGACAGTCCAACGCACTAACCATCATGCCACGGGTACCACGACCAAGTATATGCTGTTATCAAAACGACGACGTTTAGGACAAAATGTCACCATGGACATATATAACTTTGAGTAAAGGACTTTGTCTACCATCGCTAAAAAAATCAGACAACAACACTTTGGACTAAGAAGAGTAGTAAAGTCCTCTCTCGAGCATCTTAAATTACCATCTATTAGGTTCTCATTTATGGCTCCGCGGCTTGGACCCTATCAAAGAAAGATGAGAGCGCCTTAGAATGCTTCGGAAGAAAAATTCTTCGGGTTATTTTTGGTCCCGTCTGCATAGATGGAGAGTGGAGGAAAAGATATAACGACGAACTGTACGGGCTGTACAGCGACACTCGACCTGGTTACAAGAATAAAAATCCAACGGTCATGTAGAGCGAATGGATATCAACGCTTTAGCCCGGAAGGTCTTCGAATCCAATCCCGAGGGATGGCGCAATAGAAGAAGAACCGCGATGCAGTTATCCCACGCAGATGGGAGATCACCTCAACCAACTTTGCGAAAGAAACTGCAGACGGCTAGCTAGGGACCAAGCGAGCTGGATACGCATGTTGGCTAAGGCCCTGGTCTGTCCCAGATTGTAACGACACCTTAAGAAAGTAAGTACTATAAATACATACAAGCAAATTGACATCAGGAACTACTAAGCTACTATATCTCGAATATTTCTACAAAAAACTTTGGGGCCGAAATATATTCCAATATAAATCTAGACAACAGAAACGGCATTTCTTTACACATCAGTGACAGCATTTAATAATCATTTATAATGATAAAATTTAATAATTTTTGAAGCGATTTATTGCAAAATAACGGGTTAGAAGCGTTGTGCGATGAAGTCTCCTTGTTTTTAGGATTCATACACAGACTAACAGCTACTTTAATTTTGTAAATATAAAAATCCAATATTTTCTGATTACCTATATACAAATAATTGGTATGAAAATACGTAAGATTTTAAAGGTATATTTGGCCAAAATGCACACTTCTAAAGTGGAAAGTGAAAAAACTTGCCTAAAAAAACCACAGATAATTGTTATTAAGCAAATGCATTTTCCTTAAGGCATATTCTAAATTTCGAGTAAATCTGTTGAACGCCGGCCGGCAAAACTCAATAAGCCCAATTTTTAGATAAATGCGTTTGGTGTTTTGAATAGTAGAAAATCTGTATATATAAAAATGAATTGCTGTTCGTTAGTCTCACTAAAACTCGAGAACGGCTGAACGGATTTATCTTATCTTAGTCTTGAAATGTTCGTGGAGGTCTAGGGAAGGTTTAAAAGGCGTGAAAAAATCGAATAATTTCCGGGAAAACCCTAAAAACAGCCCTTTTCTATTTCCCATACAAACGTTTTCTAGAGTCAGTTTGAACTTTTATTGCTATTCAATAGTTCTAAAAGTTCAATAGTTCAAAAAGCTAAAGTTCATATTAAATTATAATCACTTACTGTTGTCTAAACAATTTAATTTAAAGTTCAAATTCAATCATATCTATGAAAATAGTCACGACTGTCAAGTTAGCACTACATTTTTCGAAATTTAAAAAACTGAGTATGCAGTTAATTGTAGCTTTTTTGTTGTAAATTAGTTGTGGAAAAAAAAATTTGTAAGAAATAAAAAAGTTTAAAATTAGTTGTGGAAAGAAAAAAATTCCAAAAAATTTTTTACTTTGATTTTTTTTTTAAATCGTCGAGCTACAAATTTTTTTTTCCACAAAAAAGCTACAATTAACTGCATACTCAGTTTTTTAAATTTCGAAAAATGTAGTGCTAACTTGACAGTCGTAAAATAGTCTACGCGTGCGGTTTGGAGGATCTAATGTCGCGTTCCGAAAATAAACAAAAGTGAATCGCGAACGCGACAAAAAATGTAATAAACTAATAGTAGTACTGATTTCAAATTAATCTGGTCGGCTTCGCGAAACTTAATTTTAGCTAACTTCAGTTGTAACTGTATCAGATTATTTTTTTAAGTTTGATAAATCTTAAGTTTCTGAACACAACCATAATATTTGGGTTAAGTATAGAGATGAGATGTCTGAGGATGTTTTGAATCGTGTGCGCCGTGAAACTTGGAATCCTACACTACAAATGACTGAAGAAATTTACAATGAGAAATTCATCATGATAGAAGATATAGGTGTTTATTGATAGCAAATAAAGTATTGTCGTGTTTGGGAATGACAGTACCCAATCGTCATATGCACGATGCATTAAACCACGAGTTGCAAAGGGAACAACAGTACGACATTGAAGCATTGGCCGAAACAGTTCGTGCAAATGTTCCACAATTAAATCAATTAAATCAACAACAAAGAATTGCGTACGACACTTTGATAGAAGCTGTGAAAAGTAGATCTGGAGGAATTTATTTCCTTGATGCTCCCGGAGGAACCGGAAAAAACGTTCTTAATTTCATTGCTTTTGGCGAGGATTAGATCGCGAAATGATGTTGCTCTAGCGTTGGCTTCATCTGGAATAGCTGCGGATCTGCTAGAAGGCGGACGAACTGCGCATTCTGCCTTGAAATTACCATTAAACATGCAAATCACCGAAACACCAATTTGCAACATCGCCAAAAATAGCGCAATGGCCAAGATCCTACAGGAATGCAAATTTATTGTTTGGGATAAGAGGTCACTGGAGGTGCTGGACAGAACATTGAAAGATTTTCGTGACAACCAAAATATTGTTGGTGGGGTCATGATTCTGTTGTCAAGTGATTTTCGTCAGACTCTTCCAGTTATTCCCCGATCAACTGTTGCTGATGAACTAAATGGATGCCTAAAATCATCGAATTTGTGGCAGTACGTAAAGACACTCCAATTAACAACTAACATGCGAGTATTTTTGCTACAGTTGTTAGATATTGGAAATAATAAAGTTGCAATGGACACCTCGACCGGATTCATCACATTACCCACAGATTTCTGTCACATCACAGATTCAAAAGAGGAGCTTATTCAGCGTGTTTTCCCAGATATAGCGCAAAAGTTCAATAACCATAATTGGCTGGGTGAACGAGCAATATTGGCAGCGAAAAATAAAGATTTCGAGGATCTCAATGCGACCATTCAGAATTTTCTTCCAGGACAGATGGTTTCCTTAAATCAGTCGACACCGTTATAAACCAGGGTGACGTAGTCAACTATCCCACGGAGTTTTTAAATTCACTGGAATTGCCTGGATTACCACCTCACAATTTGCAGTTAAAATAAGGATCAGTTGTCATCATGCTGCGTAACATTAATCAACCTCGACTATGCAATGGAACAAGACTGGCTGTGAAAAAGCTGATGAATAACGTCATTAAGGCAAGAATCATAAAAGGAAAATACAAAGGAGAGGATGTCTTGATCCCGCGAATACCGATGATTCCAACGACGGATTTACCATTCGATTTTAAACGCTTACAATTTCCAGTACGTCTGGCCTTTGCGATGACAATAAATAAATAGCAAAGACAGTCTTTAGAAGTTTGCGGAATCAACTTGGAGTTTCCCTGTTTCGCGCATGAACAATTATACGTCGCGTGTTCGCGCGTCGGAAAACCGTCTTCTTTGTTTATTTACGCACCACAAAACAAAACAAAAAATATAGTTTATGAAAAAGTTTTAAATTGATTAACAAACTGTATCATAACAGTGTGTGTCTGTTAATAAAAATTTAAAGCTTATAAATAGCCAGTATTTCAGTAAAACTCTGTTTTTTTAAGTAAGCAACATGATGTGTCGAAAATAATATTCAATACGTTTTGTTTGTTTTGAAATTAATATATACAAAAGTTTAGGTCTTTTATTTATCGATTGAGGCAGTACGAAGTTTTCCGGGTCAGCTAGTCATGAATAATTTTACAATACTCTTACTGCTAAACTTTGAAACCCAATAAGGTACTAAAAGGTTTTGCCTAACCATAATATTTAGGAACATCATTATTTTTGAGGCCCTTGGGACCGTTCAAAATTTTAAAAATTTTAAGTGCACTAAGGCACTAAGTGCACTAATACAACAGGTAGTTATTAGTGTGAGTTAAATACCAGTCTTTATTTTTAATTTTGTATATTGAAAAATTACTTCTAAATTAACTTTAATTTCACGTCTAGATCAAAAGTCATCCACCTCGGTTATAAAATTTTTTAAATACTTATTCAATACCCATATAGCATGTTCAACAAGCTTTTAAATACTCATAATAAATATGTTTAGAAACCAACTATGCAAAACCCATATATAGTCATGAGCTTATTAATTAGACAACATTTTCGCGCTCTTTGTCATTTTTAAACCACCTCCATCATCATTTGCTAGTTAAAAACATCATCGTTTGACAATCTCAGGAAACCCATCTTAAGCACATATTGTTGGTTGGTATATATAGTTGTAAAATATATAACGACGACGACGATAAGCTAAATCGACTGACATGACATATAGCGTGACCAATTTTGTATCAATCATGATGATAATTTTTAGCGTGTTTTTTTTGTGTATTTTTATTACTACTATTTTTTCATTTTTTGCCTTTTTTGTTTGTTTCATCCTTAATCCTAAAGTCAGTGCCCGCCCGAATTAAAACAAAACAGAAATAAAACAAAAACAGCCAGAGTAAAAAAACAACAAAAAGACAAAAAGTCATTAGCCATTGATGTGGATGAGGTGCGCGTTTAGACTTATAACCGTCAAGCAATTTAGCCGGTCAACAATTTCAAGTCAATAGACACGATTTAATATCCGAAAGCGAAATAACATTTGCCCAAAGATACTTATAAAAATACATTTAGATACATCCAAATATACACAAAGATACTTATACATTTAGATGTTCCCCTAAACAACAACCACTCTGGCACCACTTGTGTACACATGATTGGCAATTTATTTGTTTATTTATGGCTCATAAATTACGCAAAATTATGATTACTTTTCATGTTTTTTGTTGTTGTTTTAAATTTAGATATCGATAGGTGATAGTCTGGGACGTTATGTTGCATTTTCAGTAATTTCAAATATTTTCACATTTAATTTATTTAAAGTCAGTTAAAAAAAAAAAAACATTTAATCATTCCTACTCTTCTGCTATGAAATAAAAAAATCAATAAATTTAGGAACAAATTTAAAAAGTACAAGTACAACAAAAAGGCGTTCTTCTGCCATATTATAAAGATGAAATAAAGTTAAATGAAGATAGTGGGATAAAAAACAATTTTTACCAATTTTTAGCAGAAATTTTCGAGGTTTTTTTTTTAAACTGAACCAGTATTTTGGCTTGATCTCAAGATATTCGGGTAAACAAATTATTTAATGCTGTTAATAGACTGAAAAAGAAAATTCTTTTAAAAACAGTGCGGCATTTCTTACATTATCAAAACAACTTTTTGCTACAGCATTTTTAAGGACATACATTTCTAAATAAAATAATAATTTTTCACGTAACTAATTTTGAAATTTTATTATAGTTTCTTCGAAAAACAATGCCTTTTTTTTAAAAAAAAAAGTTGTTAGTTTTCAAGTTTTAAGTCATTTTTCAATGAAAATATAAATGTTTTGACTTTTATCTCTTTAATATTGTCTGTTTGTAAATTTGTGTGAAATTTGTTACCTGCGTTGAAAATTTTATTGTATTTCTTATCATCTTTTTTTGTATTCTGTTAGTTATCGCCACACTTATAGATTGATTTTATTTTTTTTTATAATAAGCACACACTCAAGGGGATATTTCTACCCTTATTATGCAGATGCACAGTGTGAGCACTATGAAGAGGAGAGAGGGTTTAAAAGGGGATGTCGGTGCACATTGGTTTTGAATTCCTGAATATTGCAATGAGTAGGAAAAACAGAGTGTGGTAAGGCATTCCACATTCGCGTAGTACGGCTAAGGAACGAATCTCTGTATTTGACAGTACGCCCGAAGTTGGGCTCGAGGGTATACTGATGAGCATTCCTAGAAGTGCGAGTATTATGGTAGAAATGTTTAAGGGGAGGAATGCACCTGGCTATTTCACTAGAGCATAAGCCGTTAAAATAACGATAAAAAAGGGTCAGACAAGAGACCTTACGACGATGTTTAAGCGAAGTAAATGAACTTATGATGATATTTTCATCTATCAATTTAAATGCTCTACGTTCAATACTATCCAAGAGACTTAAGTAAGTTGCAGGAGCACCAGCCCAGAGATGGGAGTTATACTCAAGCTTTTGACGTATGTAAGTCTTGTAGATAACAGCCAGATCAGAAGGGGTGAAATATTTCTTGCATCGCCTAAGGAAACCCAAACACCTTGCGGCATTTTTGGCGACATCGCGTATGTGATCGTTCCACAAGAGGTTTTTGGTGACACACATACCGAGAATATCGAGGTGTTCAGTCTCATTGATGTAAGTGCCATCCATGGATAATGGCAATGGGGGTATATCTCGCTTTAACGATACAAGACAGCATTGAGTTTTCGAAGCATTAAATTCCACGCAGTTTTTTAATCCCCATTGAACAATGCTGTTTAGGTCGGAATTTAATGAGCTTATCATATTTTGTCGTTGCAGTTCCACATCCGAAGAAGAGGGATGGGAGTCTGAAAACGAATATGAAAAGCTAAGAGTACTATCGTCAGCGAAACAATGTATTGAATTAGATGTTGCAGACAGTAGATCATTAATAAAAATGAGAAAGAGTGTTGGAAATAGAACAGAACCCTGGGGCACACCAGCATTTATTTTATGGTTTTCAGACTTGAATCCATCCAATACTACTTGTATTGAACGATCCGAAAGGTAACTACTAATCCAATGAAGCAGGGATTTATGAAAACCGAAAGCACGCATTTTCGATAAGAGAGCCTGATGCCAAACCCTATCAAATGCTTTTGAAATATCAAGTGCAATAATCTTACCTTCTCCAAAGCGATGTAAAGATTTGCTTCACTGTTCGGTGAGATGAACCATGAGATCACCAGTGGACCTATTGCTGCGAAAGCCGTACTGCCGGTCATTAAGAAGCTTTCGGTCTTCGAGATATTTCTTAAGCTGATAATTTACCAGTGTTTCCATGACCTTGGAAAGAAGGGACCTAAGTGCAATCGGTAGATAATTAGAGGGTGCGGAAAATTCGCCTTTTTTGGGAATAGGCTGGACAAATGCAGTTTTCCATCCGCTCGGAACGAGACCAGAGGAGTAGGACAGATGAAAAAGCTTACGCAGTGGTTTTGCCAGCGTTGAAGAACACCTCTTCAGAACAATAGCGGGGATACCATCCGAACCAGCGGATTTATGTGTGTTCAGATCTCTAAGGATTCTTGCCACAGTACGAGTGCGAAAAAAGATTGGTCCCATAGAATCACTAACTCGCTCAAGTACAGGCGGAGTCATAACACTCACTGGCAGCGTAGAATTGGCGGCGAACTGCCTAGCAAAGAGATTAGCTTTCTCTAAAGAGCTACTAAATGTAGTGTCATTGACAACGAGCGTAGGAACCGAGGAAGAGGAAGAATTCCTCATGTTTTTACAAATGACCAGAAATTTTTACTGCCTTTGGGACATTGCAGTATTTTTTGCCGTAATTTTTGGTCATGTAAAAATTTGATCCGTCGAATATGGGCGTTGCAGGCCTTCCTGGCTTGTTTGAACTTATTCCGGCTTTCCTCAGTACGGTTGGCTTTATAACAACGGAAACTTACCTCTTTGGCCTTAATAACCTCTTTACAGCTCGCATCAAACCATGCGTTTTCCCTAGGTCTGATACTTTTAACCCTGTTCGGTATAAAAGTTCTCGTTCCCAGGAGAATTAAACTTGTGATCATATCAGCGCTGGCGTCAACGTCACTATCGAGGAAGCATAGTGACCAGTTAAAGATCCTGAAGTAATTATTGAGACCGTCCCAGTTGGCTTTCTCGTATTGCCAAACGGTTCTCTTAGGAGCTCGTTCTTTAACTGAACATTTTTAACACGAAAAATTTGCTGATATAACACAATGGTCGGATGTGCCTAGAGGAGATAGAACACAAACAGTGTACTTATCAGGGTCAGAGGTAAGAAACAAGTCAATAGTGTTTTCTGCTCGACCTTCAACATCCGATATTCGGGTGGGCTCGTTGACCAACTGAGTTAGGTGGTTCAACTCAGCGAAGATTTCTGCACACACTCCATCGGGTGTTGTATGGCCTGAATTTTGAAGCCATGAAGAATTGTGTACATTGAAATCGCCCGTAACAACGATTTCAGTGCGAGGATAGGACGAAACAATTCTTTGGATGGAGAAGTTGATACTCTGTCTTAATTTGGGCTTCGATAAAGGAAGCAGTAGTGAATGATTTGCTTATTTACGGAGAATTTAAACCAAATATAAAGAAAAAAGGAATTGGTGCAAAGACCATATTGTGGTAAAAGCTGATAAGCAACATCATTCCTAATGTATATGGCGCGGCCATTGTGGGAAAAGAATAAAGGCACCAAGCTATACCCATGAATAAAAAAATTCAGCAGGATCGGAATCCTCACCTACTTGGGTTTCATCGTGTTTTGGTTTTCAAGATTGGATTGGTCCAAGATGGTACCTTTCCTCGCAAGTTTATCAAGTCTCTCATTCCTAGGCACATCATTTTGTCGTGGTACCCAGCAGAGTCTAGTCTAAGTCTAGTGTTATAATGGTGAGCCAAGAGCCGTTACTCTTAGTGAAAGTAACTTACAAGTTTCGATCTGATTGTTGTGGTCAGATTTTATTGGCTGTCAATAAAAATGGTGAAATCAGCCCGTCATATAGCGCCATCATTAAGACCTGTTTTTTTTTTAGCAGCATTTTAAGGACATAATTTGCTAAATAAAAGAATAGTCGTTTTTTACTGCCAATACCTCGGCTTGGAAGACACTGACATCACCTTCAAACGTAGGTAGAATGTCAACATTTTCAATTTAACAAAGCGTACCTACTAAAAACAAAAACTTCCAATACGAATAAATTTCAAAAAAAAAACTATTTTCAAGTGTTGTTTGTTTTAGAACAGTCCATATCATAATTGTATGGAACTCTACAGGCTTTATGCACTCGCTTAAATGTGTTTATAAACAAGAAATTATTTATAAAAAAAACTCTTTATCATAAATGTTAAACATGTTTCTTGCAACATCACCATACCTGACTATAATTAGAGAGGACAGCAGCTTGAGTAAAGAAATAAATTGAAATCAAAAAATTGCAGCGATTTTAATCAAAGTAACTAATCTAGTGTTTTTGTGGTTATTACAAGATACTATATTTTTTTATTATAATGTAAAACATGAATTTTAACACACACATTGTGTCAATTATAAATTTATCAGTTTACGATAAAATGATGGCGTTGTTTTAGTTTATGTTTTATTAACAATTTTAATAATTAAACGAAAAAGATAAAAAAGGTTTTTTTATAGAAATGTATGCAAGACTTGCGTATGTTGATTCTCATTAGAAAAAAATAACTGAATAATAAATGCCAAGGGTAAAAATGATAAATGACACTACTTTAAAATTCGTAGGTTTTTAAGTAATAAAGTAAAATGTTTATTATAAAATTATTCAGTTAATGATATGTTTAAAAGAATTATACCAAGGATAATAAATACCTAATGGAGACGTTTATTGGAATATAAATCAACTTAATAATTTAGATTATGACATAAGAATATCGACTTAGTTTAAAAAAAAAAACGGTTTTGAGATAATCTTTTTTAAAGACATTTTTGAGAAAAGCTGAAGTTATAGAATTGTTAATGCCCTGTCTGACTGTCTTAATTCTATATTATTGGATATTACCAGATGGCCTTCTTATTACATTTTATCAGACACGAGTATTTAACAGTAGTCTTAACATCAAATTTAAAAAGGGCATATTTATTCTAACAATATACATTTTTTTAAAATATGAACTTGTTATTAATTTTAAACAAAATTTGAAGTTACTTAATTATTTGTTCCATATTTATAAAAATTTTGGTTTCGTCAATGTAATAAGCAAAATTTAAAATATTAGTTCCTTGGCAAAGCATATAGATTTTTTATGATGTCAAAAAGTAGAAAATATTTCACTTTAAGGCATATTGTCTTGAAAATGAAATTGATAAATTAAAATAACAGGTTTATGACAACTACCTTTTTTCGATAAGTTTAAACATTAAAAGTACCACTTTAAATCATTCATCTGGGAAAAATCTGGATCGGCTATCAATAACTATAGCTAAAAATATCATTTTGAGCACGAATCCAGACTTTTTATCAAGGGGTGGGGTTCAGACGAGTTTTTAAGCACTACTTAAAAATATTCTTTAATGTTCTGTAATGGAGGCTGACACAATAAAATAAAATGCACGGTCGCATGAATTTGCTGATGTATCCAAAGATTGTGTTTAAAAATATTTCACGTATTTTAAGATTTAAAAATATACTTACAAAAACAGTTTGTTTTCAAAAATGTAATACCATTTGATTTCTCAAAAAAAAACTAAATTTTTCAAAATTTTGGTTTGAAAATCTTAAGAACGGTTTTTTATAAATTATTTTGTATACATTCCAATTTAAGTTTAAAAATATTCGAAATATGCAGTTATTTTAAAAAAAATATTTCAAGGGCTTATGTTACAACTTTAGTTATTCGATTTTATGGTCCTATATGGTCTAACTGGTTGACAACCTATGCAAACAAATTAAGGACAACGAACTTCGGATATGCACGTGGAATGTTAGGTCCCTAGACTGCTACAAAGCAGACATCACCGCCATCCAGGAAATACGATGGGATGTGCCGGGCAAAAAGAGGATGAAAAACTGCGATATTTACTATGGTGACTGCTATCGAGAAAACCAACAGCGCTTATTTGGATGCGGCTTTGTCATTGGAGCCAGACTTCGGCAACAAGTCTTGAGCTAT
The DNA here is from genome assembly GCA_920104205.1 of Eupeodes latifasciatus. NCBI lineage: Eukaryota > Metazoa > Arthropoda > Insecta > Diptera > Syrphidae > Eupeodes > Eupeodes latifasciatus. The sequence continues at coordinate 395,350,241 of OV049924.1, forward strand.
AGGTGCATCGACGAGCGCCTCATGACCATTCGTATCAAGGCTAAATTCGGCAACATTAGCCTGATATGCGCACACGCCTCCACAGAAGAGAAGGATGACAACACCAAAGATATGTTCTTCGAGCTCTTAGACAAAACATATTAGCAGTGTCCTAGCTACGATATTAAAATTGTCCTGGGTGATTTTAATGCCAAGCTAGGAAGGGAAGATATCTTTGGTGGAATAATCGGGAAAAACAGCCTGCACGACAACACTTACGATAACGGATTCAGGCTCATCGATTTTGCTGCGGGGCGAAACGTCATGGTAGCCAGTACGCGTTTTCCACACCTCAACATCCACAAAGGAACTTGGAGATCTCCAGATCAATCTACCGTCAACCAGATTGACCATATTGCGATCGACGCCAGACACGCTTCCATCATCATGGATGTCCAAACTTTCCGAGGAGCTAACATCGACTCGGACCACTACCTTGTTTTAGCCAAGGTAGCACTTCGGGTATCCAGACCCAAGGCAGAACAGAGAGATGCTTTGAGAAGATACAGCGTCGAACGACTACAATCGCAAGAGATCGCCAAATCCTTCTCTGACCGAGTTACAAGTAACCTCTCTCGAAGTTCTCTGCCGCCAACACAATGTATCGAAAACCAGTGGCAACAATGCCAAGATGAAATCAGAGAAGCCGCCTCTGACGTGCTTGGTTTCAAGCAACCACCAACAAGGAACCCCTGGTTTGATGAGGAATGTCGGCAGGCAAATGCAGCCAAACAACAGGCACAAAAAGCGGAGCTGCATAGAAGGACGAAAACTGCTAATAGGTTCTATGAGGAAAAAGGAAAGAGCGACCATGAGAAGCGAGCGGTCGAAGATGTTGAGAGGTTTAAAAGCAGGAATGAAGTTCGAAAGTTTTATGAGCAGATGAAACCGAATTCACAAGTCCATAAACCTAGAACCGATGGCTGCAAAGAAGAAAGTGAAAACATCATCGTGGAACCGCAGTCAATGCTGAGGATATGGAAGGACCACTTCTGCAGACTGTATAACAGCGACGACGAACCGAATTCCGCTGTCAGGCAGGATGATCCATTCAACATAGACGACGAAAGCCAACAATCCCTTCCTCCCGACTTAGACGAAGTAAAGATTGCCATATCTAAGCTGAAGTCTAATAAAGCCGCTGGAGCGGATGGCTTGAATGCTGAGCTCTTTAAAGCAGCTGGAGATGAGTTGGTTAGGAGCATGCACCAACTTATCTGTAAGATATGGTCGTAAGAAAGCATGCCCGATGAATGGAACCTCAGTATTGTTTGCCCGATCCTGAAAAAAGGAGACCCTCTAAACTGCACCAATTATAGAGGAATCAGTCTACTTAACATCGCTTATAAAATCTTCTCTGCCGTAATATGTGAACGTCTAAAGCCCATCGTCAACAACCTGATAGGTCCTTATCAGTGTGGTTTTAGACCAGGAAATTTCACAGTCGATCAAATATTCACATTCTTCCTGGAAAAGACCCAAGAACACCAAATCGACACCCACCATCTTTTCATCAATTTCAAGGCCGCATATGACAGTATCTACAGGGACGAGCTGTTTAGAGCCATGTCTAGTTTTGGCATCCCTGCCAAACTCGTCCGTTTGTGCAGGATGACCATGAAGAATTCACGCAGCTCCATAAAGGTTGGAAACAACTTAACAGAACCTTTCGATGTCAAAAAAGGTTTTAGACAAGGTGATGCGCTGTCATGTGATTTTTTTAACATCGTACTTGAAAGAATAGTGCAAAGCTCAAACGTCAACACCAGAGGCACTATCTTTCAAAAGTCTGTCCAATTACTAGCATATGCTGATGACATTGACAAAATCGGAAGAACTCAGCGTGATGTCAATGGGGCTTTTGTGAGTATTGAGGCAGAGGCGGCAAAAATGGGGTTAACGGTTAATGAGGGCAAAACAAAGTACATGCTTTCGTCAAGAAAGGACCTACAACACCGACGATACGTCACCATCGACAGACGTAACTTTGAGGTAGTCAAGGACTTTGTCTAACTAGGCTCCGCTGTAAACGCAGAAAACAACACCAGCGCTGAGATCAAACGAAGAATAACTCTTGCTAACCGCTGTTTATTTGGGCTTAGAAAGCAATTGCGTGGAAAAGTCCTCTCTCGAAGGACCAAAGTGTCGCTTTATAAGACCCTTATCTTCCCTGTCCTGCTATACGGTGCAGAAGCATGGACTATGACAAAAGCGGATTAAAGCACCTTGGGGCGTTTCGAGAGAAAAGTTCTTCGTGTGATCTATGGTCCCGTATGCATCGAAGGGGAGTGGAGGAGAAGATGGAACGACGAGCTGTACGGGCTGTACAGCGACGTAGACTTAGCCAGAAACGTAAAAGCCCAACGACTAAGAAGGCTGGATCACGTAGAGCGCATGGAAACCAATGCTCCAGCCCGGAAAGTCTTCGAATCCACACCCACAGGACAGCACAGTAGAGAAAGACCGCGGATCAGGTGGCGCGCACAAGTTGAAAGTGACCTCACCCAACTTGGAGCGCGAAACTGGAGACATCTAGCTAGGGACCGAGCTAGGACCGAGGACTGTAGCGCCACCTTAAGTAAGTAAGTAAAGTAAGTATATGGTATAACTAATTAATTTGGACGACTGACTCCATACACATAAAAGAACTCCAAGATTTCAACATTTTTCTAAATATATGGGTGTATTTCATGCAGAAATGTTAGAAATTATGTTTAAACCTACCTTTTGTCCAAAAATGAAAAATTTGGTCTTGCCACTTCTATAAATGCGAAGAACGCTACAATAATATGGATGCAAAAAGATGGAAAACGTGAAACTAAAAACAGCATGAATTTCCGGTAGCCTGTTATTACTATCATTTTGCATACTCGTGGATAGGAGCTGATGCTCGAAAACAAATTCCGAAAAAATTGCTCTTTTGCCTAAACCTTTTGAAAATATTTTGATCAAAAAGGATCCAATGAAACTTAAATTAATGTAAGGACTGTCACTGTATTCGTCATTAGCTCGGACTTGTGCTGATAACTGTAAGCATGCAAATTTTTTGAGACGTTTTTCAATGCCTCAAACATTGCAAAATTCTATACAACTCAAATGTCAGGATGGTAAGGCTTGCGTTAAACCTCAAGGTGTTGCTATGCCTCATTCGATTTTATCCTTTTGGGCCTCTTAATTGATGTAGCAAGTTTTATATTGATAAGGAACGAGGTTATTTCATTTTTTTCGAATATTTTTTTAAACTTTTCGGAAATGAATCCTTTTGGGACGTGAATGGTTCTTTATTCTGTACAATTCGAGTACAGAAAGAGTTCAAATGCTCAATGATCACGTATACGCCCAAGTTTACCAAAAGTTATCCTATAGACAGGTCTTATTCTTGAGTTTAAACATTGTTTTAAAAACCTTATTGAAATCCTCTTCAAAATTTATTGGTAAATATAAGCATAGTTATAGATTAAAAGAAAATACTAAGTCCTAAGTCTTATATTTTATTGTTTTACTTTTATGACTAAAACCAGAACATTAAATTAATTTCACATTAAGTTTATATAATATACTAAGATATTACCAAGTTCATTTTAAAATAATTTCTTGTGTATCTTCACTTTGAACCCACCCTTGAAATTACTCCAAAAATAAAAGTCTGAAAAATTAAGTTCAAAGACTTTGCAAAGTTCTCTATAATTAACTTTAACTTTTGAGCAAACTAAGAGTAAGACAATACTGCAGACATATTGAAACGCCCCTGCAGAATCCTTGAACTTTCCTGCATTTGATTGTAAATTGTGTATTTTCTTACGTTAGAGACACACAAAAAATCAGGCGCCAAAAAATTGCAATCTAATAACATATAACCCTTAATTTTATGAGCATATACTTTGCATACCCCGCAATCACTGTATAGATTTAATATTATTATTTTGTATACCTTATTACTGGATACTGCTACAGGTCCTCATGATAATACCACAAAGTTATACATAATTTGACTGCCCTACGTGACATTGCTTCCGCTGCGCTGCTCTGGCTGATTATCAATATCTTCAATATGCATATCAAAAATATTACCTGCACTGAAATACATAAAAATTGAATCCTCTCCGAAGCCCAATTATACCATCATAACCTTCACATGCTGCTAATAAACTCGTATACCCATCACAAAAACGATATTCTTGTTACCACTGCGGCATAAACATCCGCCAGGCCTTGGATCATAGCATATATACAATCGGCCAGGATAGCCGATGGACGATACATCTTCTTTCGGTCGGCCAAAAGAGCACTCCAACGACGATTAGGTAGGTAGCTTTACTTGAAAGTCGATGGTTTTTTAGAGTAGCACATCACACAGTTCGATGCTGATGCGCTGCTCCACACAGCGCATATGTGGCCACTACGTTGCTCCACGTCATCGTGGTCTTCCGGTAATTTCCTGTTCCCATTTCAATACTCGTATGTCTACCTCTATGGCTCACGATTCCACCAGCCACTTCGACGACTGTGGATTGCGTAGCACAACAACAAAAACACTGAATAAAAATCAATCAAAGTCGGGATGGCTACTGATTAGCTGCACACACAACGCATATCGCCTCAATGCGATTCAATCTCAACGGATTGATGCAATCACGTGATGTCATGGCGCATAATCATATTCATGCGGCCAAGCGTAAGAACAGTAGTAAGGTCACCTGGAAGGTGGTTTAATCAATCCGCTTCGAGAGAGACACTCGGACACGGACGGACAAAGGGGTAACAGCATATACGAGAACTGCAGTGCACAGCTCAGAAGAGTTATTCCAGCACACTCGAGCAGCAGCAGCCAGTGCCGTCTTTGCCAGCTTGTTAAGCCTACCAGTGAAGACCTCAAATTATGGTCAAGCAAGTGGCTACCGGACTGATGGCTATTTTGCTACTGCTTCACCGCTGTGGTTTACAGTCATCGCAGAGTCGCAGTCTCTGATGGGGATGCACCTCTCTGATGGTTAAATTGAATTTGCGCGAGGCACGTACGCACAAATCGCTCCATAATCAGAGGTGGCTTCAATTTCATTCAACTGACGTCCATTCGTCTGGCTATCGATTCGATTCAGAGAGAAGAAGCTCCTTGCGAGCTGGAATCTGAATTTCGTTGCTTCTGTGTGTGCAATATTGCCGCTTATTGCAGCTACTACCGAGGCCGTGTTGCAGAGGGAATTCCGCAAAGGAATTCATCATTTTGTGGCCACAGTAGGTAATCAGTTGTTGCTGCGTTGATCATGATGTAGGTATACGTCCATAATGATTATGATGAAGATGAAGCAATGCCCCACGATCAGCTACTGGGATTGAATTCCATTCCATCATGGGAAATGGCATAATTTATTTATGGAACTCTTTTATTGGGAGGGTCTTTTCTTTCTTGTTAAACAAAAAGACGGTGAGTTTCATCTGCATAACTATACTGTTTCTTACTGTTTCTGGGTATAATGTTTGCATATCTAGCTGGAGACTGTGATAGGTATTAACAGTTAGAGATGGTATGATTTGTTTACTCAAGGCTGATGGAATGCCTAATGTAGTATCCGGTTATTGGAATGCAATGAAAATATACCTCATGGAAAGAAACAAATCTAACTTAAGAAGCTTAAAATTCAATTATTAAGATTGAAAGCCCAAATTTCATTCCGAGTGGGACAGTCGTCATTTTTATATAAAATAGTCTATTGAATATTTGGAAGGACTTTATGAAATAATTTTAACTATCACGTTTTTAACGGAATAATTTCGATATTACAGGTAAAGGGAATTGTTCTATCTTATAAGCTAAATATGTACCTCAAAAAGTGATAGTTCTAAGTTTTGTAACAATCACGAGAAAACTCCTTCTGAGGTATTAGGAAAATGGAAACTGAAACATTTTATTAAAAATAAAAATTGAAAAGGTCAGAATATTAGATATTATTTGCCTGAACTCAATGCATTTACATAAAAATAAATATTGGTGATGGTGACTTTAGCAAAATTATTGTTCCCAACTTCACTTCTAAAGGGTGTCCCAAAATTAACGCAAGATTTGAATTAAATAGAAAACGCCGTTTTTAGTCTTTTGATAGTTATATTTTTATTGACTCGTAAAGTACATAGGATAGGGTTAAGTATGGAATAACACATCGGACAAATGGCCTCCACGGCTTTGCATGCACATGCGCACTCTTTTGTTGAAATTTTCCATGACCATTCTGCATAAATGTGGCTGAATTTCGTTGATGCAGCGTTGAATCTCCTCCTTTAATGCATGGGTGGTTGTGGGCTTGTTGACATAGACTTGTGATTTTAATCAATATCATCCAATTTTGGCAGAAAGAACTGTGTAATCATGTCGCGATATCGAGCACCAGTAACAGTCACTGCTTGACCAGCATCATTTTCAAAAAAATATGGCCCAATTATGCCTCCAGCCCATAATCCACACCATACAGTCACGCGTTGTGGATGCATTTGTTTTTCGACAATCACATGTGGGTTCTCCGAACCCCAAATGCGGCAATTTTGGCGATTGACAAAGCCATCAAGATGAAAATGTGCTTCATCGCTTTGGATGATTTTGCTCGAACTGCAGCCGCCAAGCTTTCACTATTTTTGAAATATTCTTTAATAATGAAGACACGTTGTTCTCTCTTGTAACGCTCCATTTTTAATAACCCTATACTGTTAGCTGTCAAATTGCTTTTTTTTCGGGGTTGCCAACACTTCACTGCACAAATGGCGGCAAATTCAAATCTTGCGTTAATTTTGGGACACTAGAATAGGCAATTAATTATTTTCCCAATCTTTTTTTTGTTCCCCGTTCTTCAATTTTTAATATTTAAATTCTAGAATTCTAAATTTCCGTGAGATAAAGACTTCTTCAAAAAACATTAACTTCTTAAGAGATTTTAAAAATTATGAGAAGGCCTGCAAAGAAAAACATCCGAAATTAGAAATTTGGAGGTATTCGACTTCACCCACTTTCAAGTATTTTTAAAAATGAAACTAGCAATCTTTACTTCGAAATTCCCGGGGTACATAAAACACCCTGATGGATCATGATCGAACTCGAGCCTAGAAACGCTTGAACTCTTCATGGAAACTCATTTCCCCGGTTGTAAAAACCCAGAAAGTTCTGATTGCTTACCATCGAACACGCTGGATTTTACTCACACGGAATCGAATTTAGAACGTAATCAGGTTATTACTGAGCAGAAGATTATCTGGGCCATAAACTCGTTCAAACCCTATAAATCAGCGGGACCAGACGAGATTTTTCCAGCTCTTCTTCAAAATGCTCTCAAAGTAATAACTCCGTGGCTTAGGGTAATCTTCATAAGTTGTATTAAACTTAGATACGTCCCTAATAGCTGGAAAAAGGTCAAGGTAGTCTTTATCCCAAAAGCAGGAAAACCGACTCACTCGACCGCTCAGGATTATAGACCAATAAGTCTCTCTTCGTTTCTCCTTAAGACACTAGAGAGGATAATTGATCTACATGTTGGGAACTTCTCAACGAAAACAATTTGTGCAACTACCAACACGCTTACCTTAAAGGTAAATCAGTGGAGACTGCTCTGCATGAAGTAGTTTCACATATTGAGAAAAGTCTTGAACATAAAGAATATACCCTGGCAGCATTTCTTGATATCGAGGGTGCGTTTAATAACGTTAAAACGGAATCGATCAAGACTGCCTTAGTTGAAGATGGAGTTGAATCTGTCATTGTCGATTGGATCTTCACCATGTTAAATGGCAGAATTATCAACTCTCAAATAGGAGTTAGCACTATAGAGAAAAGAGTTACTAGAGGCACACCATAGGGAGGAGTCATCTCACCCCTGCTCTGGATTCTCGTAGTCAACAAAATTCTCACAAAGTTCAGAGATCAAGGCATTAAAATCGTAGCATATGCAGATGACATAGTGGTTTTGGTATCAGGCAAGTTTCTTACCATTATCGAAAACATTATGGAAAATGCATTAAAGGACTTATCTTCTTGGACAACTAAGAACGGTCTCGGGGTTAACCCCCCCAAGACAGAGCTAGTTTTGTTCACGAAGAAACGGAAACTGGAGGGCTTCAACCCTCCCAAACTAAATGGCATTCCCCTAAAACCTTCTAAGGAAGCTAAATTTCTAGGAGTAATCCTTGACTCCAAGCTTACATGGAAGCGTAATACTGAGGAAAGAATGAAAAAAGCACTATGTGCATTCTACACATGCAAAAAGACCTTCGGTGTACGTTGGGGTATGCGACCGCAAGTCATCCAATGGATGTACACAGCGATTGTCAGACCCATTCTTACCTATGGCTCTATTGTATGGTGGAAGGCGGTGGAAAAATCAAGCTATCTCAAGAACCTGAATAAGGTACAGAGACTAGCTTGTATAGGAATAACAGGGGCTCAAAGATCCACACCACAAGCTGGATTGGAAATGATCTTGGACCTCCCGGCTCTGGATGAGTTCATAAAGTGCACGGCAGCCAAAACTGCAATTCGTTTAAGAGAACTGAGTTTTGGAGGCACAGCACTTATGGCCACGGGTCAATCTTACAAAGATATGACACGATTCCAGGACTGAGGGAGACCACCGATTACATCCCCCCTTTACTAGATTTCGACAGGAAATATTCTATTTTCATACCAGAAAGACAGGGTTGGGATCCCAATTCACTTATAAGTAAACAGGGTATCCCTTTCTACACTGACCGTTCAAAAATGGAATCAGGAACAGGTGCTGGAGTGTTTTGCCAATCTCTCAACATCAGAGCGTCATATACACTCCCGGCTGACTGTAGTGTCTTTCAGGCCGAGGTATTTGCCATTGGAAAAGCAGCAGAATTGGCACATCACGAAAAGCTAAGCTCTTCGAAGATTACTTTTTTCGTGGACAGCCAGGCTGCTATCAAAGCCTTAGCCAGTGAGACCATAAGATCAAAAGCAGTTTTAAACTGTAGGAAGGAATTAAATAAAATCTGCCACACTAACCAGGTAAAGCTCTGCTGGGTTCCTGGACATAGCAATATAGAAGGGAATGATATAGTAGACACAAGTAGTAGCGACCATTCAGTTAGGGGACCACTCGTCCCGATTGGGGTACTCAAGAGGAAGATAGACCTTAAACTAAAAGAGAAAATCAATAAATCCTGGAAATCCAGGGACGATTGCGTAATCTCTAGAAGTTTATGGCCTAACACAAATGAAAAGAAAACTCGGTATATTCTATCGCTGAGTAAAAAGAACATTAAAATCTTGATAGGTGTACTAACAGGTCATTGCGCAATGGCTAACAGGATAGGGGCATTTGCACCCGATTTTTGTAGGAGCTGTCAGGATCAGGAGGAAATAGAAACCATTAAACACCTGCTCTGTGACTGTCCGAACCTCCAAACCAGACGACTCCGTCATTTCGGAAACAGGTTTGTTGGAGAACTAGATGATCTAGCACAGGTCTCAATGGCAAGCATGAGGAAATTTATAGATAGCACAGGCGTTCGTTAACGAGCCAGTCTACGCTAATCGGCAAAATTGAGGAGCATCGATGCTTACTTTTACTTTTACAGGGGATCACAATGTACCAGCAGGCCCCCGTGTACGCAACAGCTTCATGCTGTGCACACCCCTTATAACCTAACCTACTTCGAAATGGAACTCTGCCGTTTACTTTTTAGAATAATAACTTTGTTCTTAGTGCGAGGCAAAACGCAAAAAGTCAAAAATTGAAATTCTTATATCAGGAATGTGATAGTATCCCTTTGGCTCCAAGTTCTTGTAAACCATAAGAATTTCTTTAGCATGATAAAAATGAATTTTTGAGATTTTATATTATCAAAAGTTTTTTCTATCCATTTTTTTTTGTATAATAAGCGCACATTCAAAAGGGTTTGGAATATCTTTAATAAGCCAGAGACACAAGGTGAGCATAAGGAAAATTGGAAAGTTTTCTATAGGAGATGTGGGAGTGCATTGGTTTTAAATTCTTGAACATCGCAATGACAGGGAAAGATAAAGTGTCGTAAACAATTCCACATTCGCGTAGCACGGCGAAGAAAAGAACATCTGTCCTTCACATTACGATCTCAGAAATGTGAGAAGTTGTACGGTTGAACTGTTTAAGGGGAGGAATGCAACTAGCTGTTTCACTAGAGCATAGTTAGTTAGATTTTAGCCAGATCAGAAGAAAAGACAAATTTCTTGCATTGTTTCAGAAGACCAAAACATCTTTCTGCATTGTTGGCGAAATCGCGTATGTGATCGTTCCACAAGAGATGGTTGATGGTGTACATACCGGAAATATTGAGATGTTTATTTTCTTTGATGCAAGTGCCAATCATGGATAATGGCTTTCAAGATACAGCAATGGGTTTCCAAACCATTAAATTCCACTCGGTTTCTTATGCCCAATTGTACGAGTACAATGCTGTGTATGTCGCAATTTGTTGGGCCTAGCATATTTTGTCGTTGAAGTTTGCAGTTCCACATCCGAAAAAGGGAGATAAAAACTAATACCTATTTAAAGCTATAAGAGTTCTATCGTAAGCGAAACAATTAGAATTTTCAAGCAGCAGATCATTCATTGTAGTACCCGTGGTGTGGTGGTTAGTGCGTTGGACTGTCATGCCAAAGGCCTTGGGTTCGATCCCTGCCTGTGTCATCTAAAGTTTTTTTTCACGGGTACTGCCTCTTGCGAGGAATTGACAAATCCTTCAAGATAAATGCTTGTCATGAAAAGTGCTTTCTCAAATTAGACGTTCGGATTCGGCTTAAAATTGTAGATGTAGGTCCCCTTCATTCCTGACAACATTACACGCACACAGGAATGGTTGAGAGTTGTAACTCACTAGGCCCTAGTTCTCAACAGGCTGTTGCGCCACCTAATTTATTATTTATTTTAGATCATTCATAATAATAAGAAAGAGTGTGGGAAACAAAACAGAGCCCTGGGGCAAACCAGCATCTATTTTTTAGTCTTCAGACTTTGATCCATCCAACACTTCTTGTATTGAACGGTACTTAAGGTAATTGCTAATCAGATTCATATAAGCCGAAGGCAAGCCTTTTCGATAAGAGGATGCCCGGATGCCAAACCATATCAAATGCTTTTGAAATATCAACCGTAATTCTCTTACAGTTCCTCAAAATCCATGTCAATATTCCACAGTTCGGTGAAATTAACTATGATATTACAAGTGGACCTATCGCTACGAAAGTCGTTTTGCCGTTCATTGAGAAACCTTTGATCTTCGAGACTTTTTTTGAGCTGATAATTAATCAGTATTTACATGCCCTATGGAAAGAAGGGACGTAAGTGCAATCGGTCGATAATTAAATAAGAAGGAGGATTCGCCTTTTTTGGGTATCGGGTGGACGAATTCTGTTTTCCATCTGCTCGGAACGAGATCTTAAGAGTACGATAGATAAAAAAGCTTTGCAGTGGTTTTCACATCCGGGCCAGCGGATTTGTGTGTTCAAATTTTTAAGGGCTCTAAAATAATGGTATTTTAAATACTTTTAGAAATGATTTATTATTTTTAGATACTTTAAAGTTGATTATAAATATTTTCAATATTTTTAATTTGAGAATGGACTAAAAACCCTAGAAATACATCAGTTAAAAAATACCACAAAATATTAAAGATTTTTACTTAAGGTTGCAAATTTTTATAGAATATACGTACATAAATCAATGTTAATTAAAGAGCATACGAGGTATTAAATCCATCCCTGCAATTACTCACGCACAGGAATGGTTGAGAGTTGTAAGTCACTAGGCCCTGGTTCTCTACGGACTGTTGCGCCACCTAATTTATTTATTTATTAAACATAGTAGGTAAGTATATGTTAGAGTGGGTATATTTCCATAACTTGGTACATTTTTAAATTTAGGAAAATGGTTAGAATAGCTCAAAATTAAATAAAATGATTGTTGCATCCTTTTGGGACGTTATTCATTAAGTGATGAATTACGGAAATCTTTCATATTGGAATCATTATCGGACAATATTCGGTTTTAAAATTGCAAAAAAAATGTCTGATTCAGGAGATAATTATTGACTTTTGTGGTAAACGTGTATATAGCAATAAGTTTCTCTAAATAGTTATTTTAAGAATTTTTAAAGTAATTTTAGTAATTTTATTTCAAATTATAAAATAGGTATAACTTTAAGAAAGCAATTGACATTTATTTCCTTACCGTTTGAGATCTGCTATCAGCTGTTAAAAGTAAAGAAAATGAACGAGGATATTGCGGGAAAATGTCGAAGTTCTGGTTTTCAAAACTCAGTATGTTCAAAATACTGTATGATACCTACTGCATAATACTGTGTGATTATAATGCTTTTTGTCTTAATTTCTGTATTTTAAATTAATGTGCATATAAATACTGTAGGTATATCAAAATGCTGTATTAGTAAGACCATATAATGTCATAAATCTTTGCTTATACAATTTTGTATCACAGAATTTTGTTTTTTCTTTCAAAGCGTATTTTTGTATTGTTCTTCTTTTAAGCTATTCGTAAAAGAAGTCAGCTTTTTAAAATCACAAATAATTCATGTTCATTCAGAAAATATTGAATACAATTTTTTACAAAAGAATATTTAGTGAAAAACTGTTATGATACCCTAATGTCAAAAATTGTCTGTTGTAAGTATTGTGTGCTTCAAAATGTTCTAATAGTAAATAAACTTTTTATATTATCAAAACGGTTTTTCGTATTTGGAAACACAGACACATAATTTTAAGCAAAAAGGTTATCACACCAAGTTTTTGAAATATGTACATTATATTGAAAAAAAATATTACATTACATTACATTTCACACTATACTCAGCACATAAATATACAGAGTAGAGAACACAGCACCTTGAGCGACTAGACTATATAAGGTGATAACAACACAAGACATTAATACAAGACAGAAGGACAGAGGAAAAAGAACAACATACAGAAAGAAAACATGACAATAGCACGCGGTAGGTTTCGAGACCTACCCCCCATCTTTCTACTAACCACGCTCACTGATGCTTGATTTCGGTGATCGATGGGAACTGAGGCTTTATCAGTTACTAGGCCGTTGCCTTGAAAAAATATATAAATTAGTTCTCAAAACATGTTTATTACCTATTTCAAATTGGAGCAGACAGCTAGAATTAATAGATCTCAAATTGAAGACCTTATAGGTCATCTCATAATTCACGATTAAAACTGAAACCTAGGTACGAGGGGTCAATAAGTCCGTGACTTTTTGAATTTCTGACCTCTTTACTGAAACAGCAACACTGCTCCTGTCAACAGGCATCTGTCAGTTGACTCCTGTCAAAATTTAAACTTGCTGCGTCAGTTAGTTTGTGTTTGACAGCTATTTTTATCAGACTACTCATTAATTTGAGGAGAAAATGAAAAAAAAAACATTATCGATACCAAGGCTAAGCTTGATAAATACTATGGGGACTCTGCACCATCGATTTCAATGGTAAAAAAGTGGTTTACTGGATTTCGTTGTAGCCGTACAAGCACTGAAGATGCCGAACGTCCTGGGCGCCCAGTTGAGGTCTCTACACCCGAAACAATCGAAAAAATTCACGATATGGTGTTGGCCGACCGAAGATTGAAAGTGCGAGAGATTGTGGAAGCCGTAGGGATCTCGCATGGCTCAGTGGTTTCAATTTTGAATGATCACTTGGGCATGAGAAAGCTTTCCGCAAGATGGATGCCGCGTTTGCTCACAGTCGACCACAAACGCAATCGTGTAACAACTTCACAGGAAGGTTTGGCGTTGTTTAATCGCAATATGGAAGAATTTTTGCGCCGTTTTGTAACCGTGGACGAAACATTAATCCATCACAACACACCAGGGACCAAACAACAGTCAAAACAGTGGGTTTCTAAGGGTGAATCGGCGCCAAAGAAGGCCAAGGTGGGTTTGTCAGCCAATAAAGTTATGGCGACTGTTTTTTGGGATGCACGCGGGGACTACCTTCAAAAGGGAAGAACAATCAATGGGGAATATTATGCCAACTTATTGGACCGATTCAATGACGATTTGAAAAAAAATGAAAAAAAGCCGACCTCATTTGGCCAAGAAAAAAGTGTGCAAGAGTGCACACATGTGCAGTTGCCATGGCAAAAATCCATAAATCGGGCTATGAATTGCTCCCTCATCCACCCTATTCTCCAGATTTGGCTCCGAGCGACTACTTCTTCTTCCCAAACCCAAGGGTGGATCGAGACATTTCATGAGGGGGGGGGGGGGGTCACACACTAGATGAGTTTTTACTCACCGCTTAAAAATGTTCTTTAATGTTTTGTAGAGGAGGCTAACAAAATTTAAATAACATAATGTGTACGAGTATATTTACCTAACCTTTACACATTTCAATTTCTAAAAAGGGTAACTTTAGTTATCAAATTATTTTAGAACACTGTTGTCCAGCAAGGTATGGTCTAACTATTTAATTTGGATGACTCCCTACATATGAAAGTATTCCTAGATTCCAAAAGTTTTCTAAATATGCCATATTTAAGAGCTAAAAAACAATGGTCTAGAGGGTTTTTGCTGCATTTCACGCAGAAATGTAAGAAATAGTTTTGAAACGTAGCTTTTTACCAAAAATAAACAATACTTTTCTTGTATCCATTTCTTTATGCTAAGAACGCTAAAAAATTCAAAAATCCAGAAAATGAGAGAGGATCTGATACGAAGAAATTTCTGGCTTTTTTTGACGAAGTTTTTTCGAACTCAATTTTCGGGAGTTTATTATTACTATAACTATCAGTCTGCTTACTCGTATTTTGACCTTAAAGGAGTCAACAAAACTTAAAAAATTTAGAGAGAAAAATGTTTGGTTCTTGATTTTAAGGAAATAGGTGTATTTAAGTACATAATTTCTCCAAATAATTAAATTAAAACAAATTAAGGTAAACAAATAAGTTGGGAAGAAACGTTTGTGTGGCACTCACAAATTACACGTTTCAGAAACTCTTTTCAATTCAAATCTCAAGAGATTCAAAGCTAGTATATCAATAGATATGATCCGTTTATTATGTTTTTCAATTAGCCATTAGTTTAACAAAAGTGTCACTTTTGCTGTTTCACTTCAAAAGTAGATTCATTTAATTTTTTAAGATCTTTTAAGATCTTTTGTATTCAACAGAAAACCAATTTTGAAATAAATAAAATGCACGACTGGGTCGCTAGAACTTGCTAATTTCTTCTAAAAAGTCTGTTTAAAAATATTTCCTATATTTTAAGATTTAAAAATGTACTGCAAAATAAGTTTATTTGTCAAAAAATATAGAATAATTTATTTTTTTCGAAAATCATTTTAAATTTTGTCTTACAAATACAAATAATTTTTGGTAAGCACTAAATAAAAGGCTTATAAATATATGTACATTTTACATTTAAATTTGGTCAAAAAATGTTGACCTCTTTCTGAGATATCGAGTTTGAAAACAAAATTAATATTTCTTTAAAAATAAAAAAATACATTTTTGATCATAAAAAATCATCATCAATTTGATCATTTGATCATCAAAAAGAGCTTGCACAGAAAGAGATGATTATTAAAATCGGTCCATTAGTTCTTGAGAAAACTTAAAAACAAAATAAAGGTTTTTGAGGGGGACCCTTCTGGAGCAATACCAAAATATGTTTTTCTTGTAGAGAGAAGCCAAATTAAGAAAACAAAATTTAGAGAAAGTTTAAGAAAAATCACATGTTTTAACTAACAAATTTGTATGGGGACTGCTGTTATTTTTCGTATTAATAAAATGAAAAAACGCCTCACGCTAATCGGCTGAAAACCTTAATTTCAATCAACACAATTGTTTGGACTGTAGGAGCCAGGAAAGAGACAGACGGACGGAATCGGGGTACCCACTTTTTTCAACTTCTCTACCGTCGTAATGTCATACATATTTCTCTAGTTCGAAATTGTTTACTAAAGCAAAACTTGCCATATAGTTCCTATATGTCGCCAGTAAAAATCACTTCAATAATCACTACCTATTTATGTGTGTCAAAAAAATTTAATAATAAAATTCAAGGCTAGTTTAAGGAATTTAAAGGCAACTTAATATAAAATTGATGATCTCTTATTCAAGGTTTCTTCTTAAGAACCTGTATATTTGCTCTTTTTCTTGGAAACAATTTTTATGAAAATAATTAAAAGCATTACCTACTAAAGTTTTTTTCAAATTCTAAATTGAGTGAAAACAAAAATGTTAGTTGTTTTTGACAGCAAACCACTTTTTTGTGAATGTTGTTAAATTACTAATAAATCTATAGATGAAATCTTTACTTATACAACTTAAATGTTTAAGCTTTAAGGCTCATATGACCCCCCCTGGATCGTCAGTTGCTCAAAAGTTGATGAATTATGCTGAATTTCCGATTCATATTATGTTCTTGGTCCAGTCCTCAGTCAAAAGTAGTACTTTTAGCAACAAAGTTTAAGAAAGTAAAATACAAATTTTGGTTTCATATACAAAAAATTAATAATTCAAAATATAATGGGGGTCATATCCATTAACGCAATACGATTAGTTTCGTAGTGCACTAGCTCCTCACACGCTAGGTCGCTTGTTCAAGCCCAGCTCGGGCAAAGTTCTTTCAAAAATTAAATTGAACATAAAGCGATTAAGCACCACTAAAGGAGTCTGATGATCGGGTTGGCCCCCGTGAAATAGCTATAACTCCAGCCAAACTTGGTGGTAGCACACACAAGTTGTTGTTGTTTCATTCTAAATTTTCAACGATTAGTTTCGAATTGAAGGGAATTCCTACGAAAAAGCAAACAAATTATCTCCCAGGGGGGATCATGACCCCTACGACACACCACCACCACCCCCCCTGGATCCGCCACTGCCCAAACCTGAAGAAATGGCTTGGTGGAAGAAGATTTGACTCCAATGATGAAGTCATCTCGCAAACAAAGGCCTATTTGGAGGACCTCGACAAATCATTTTTTTTTTTGAAGGGATACAAAAATTGGAGAAGCGTTGGACAAAGTGTATAGAGCTCAAGGGAGACTGCGTTGAAAAATAAAATTATTTTTTTATCAAAAAATCTGTGTTTTATTCCAAAAGTCACGGTCTTATTGACCCGCCCTTAATAAAGACTTGTGCTTTTCAAACTCATAATACAAGTTTCTGGTAAAAAGTTCTTTCTTTTTAGCTAAATTCTTGAATAAAGTTTAAAAGTTACAAGGCGTCTTGCTAGGTAAAATAAAAATTTAATGAAGTAAGTATCCTGTAGTATCTTGTAGTTTATATTTTGAACAATTTTATTTTAAACTGAATTTGTACAAAAATATTGACCTCGGTATTCGACAAATTAAACCATAATATCAGCCGAATTATGTTTTGAATGTAGGTAAATTTATCAAATACGCGAATATACCATGTTCGGTTAAGTTTTTAACGGTGGGTCTGAAGTTTTATACTTACAATTTAAATGCAGTTTTCTAATAAAGTAATATCTACTATCATTTTTCAAATGTAGAAAAAACCCCTTTTTTTAAAAATGAATGCATGAAATAAGCTTGGTTTTGACATTTTTATATTCTTATTTTTGTCTTTGGAAGGTTTACACAAAATTGTCACTAGTTTTTATAAAAGACTTTGCGCACCCAAAATTCGCAGAGTAAGCTAATATACAAACCTAAGTACCTACTTAGATATATTTTGGCATTTATGGCCTTAATTTCCACAAAAAACTTACCATTGACATCGTCAAAATTCTTGTTAGTCAATTGAAACAATGCATCTAACGGTGTTCCATTTGATTTTGCTTTATCCCGGTAATTTGATTTTCCCTCCGTGTCTCTCCTCAAATCAGGCTCCGACGATAGACGATTGCTAGTTGTGCCAGTTTCAGAAGAAGAACAACATTCGTCACTAGCCGCAGAGCTTGATCTCTCTGAGCCACTTTCTGAAGCTGGAATTGCCATTTCAACACTCATCTGACGCAACAATTGAGCCTGCAATTGTCGGTGATAATCCAAAGCCGCCAAATGTTGTTCATATTCCAATAAAACAGGTGGGAAAAATGTAGGCCGCACCGGAATAGGTCCTCGAACAGCGTCCCATGGTCTGACAATTAAATTCAAGCTTCGAACTTCATCGGATTCATCATTTCGGGTTTCATTTTTTCCCAAAATGTCAGCAATGGAAAAACTCTTTAACCTCTCTGTCCTGGCTTTGGCCGCAGATGACGCTGATGCTGTATCTGTCACTATCGCTGACGCTGCCGCTGCCGTCGCTGTATTGTCAAAACGTAAACGCTTCAACGGCTGTAAGTAGTCCTCTCCACGTCGGTGAGGGGGAGGACTTGGTGATCCCACCGATATTTCCGAACCCGCCGGACTATCCGATCGTTGACTTGAACACATAATTTAAAATTGTTATCGTCAACACAGCTATTCTATTTTTATTGTTAATCACTTAAATAATAATGTCATTAGTTAACAAAAGTGACTTATCAAATCTATCAAACCATAATCACTCAATAAATAATCCAACTAAAAAATCACTCAAATCAGATCACTAATTTCTTGAATTTTAAATCACCTTCACCATCTTGACGCTTGAAAACAGTTAATCGAGTTTTTCACGACGGCAAATGCAAAAATACTCAACGCAACTTCGTTTTGCCGGTAGATTTACATCGAACCGCAGAGAATTTCATTCGGCAACTACTGTCAGATTCTCACTCAGGCACCGTGGAGGAGCGAAACAAAACGAGTTTCTAATTGGAATCAGAGAGGGACGTCACTTTGTTTCACTTGGTTTCTTTTTTCTGTGGTTGGGTAAATGCGGGCGGAGCCAATTCTAACAATGGCAGCCAATAGTTGCTGAGCGAGATGGATGGAAGATGGAACGTGTTTTGTTTGAGTCGTTTTCTTTGTTTTTCCACCAAAAACTGGAAATTGTGTGAAAGAGAGCAATCGAATGACGCGACACGTTAAAAAGTCTTTGCTGGTTCGTTGGAGTTGAAGGTTTTTATTTTTCATAAAATTGATTATCCATCTTCTTTTGTACTCTTCTCCTGTTTTTTCTTTGATGCGTGCGCACTCAGCTGTCATTAGTGAGCGGCTGTCAGTTTGAGTACGCGCATTCCAGTGGGGTTTTGCCAATCACTCTTTAGAAATTCAAGTGAATAATATAATTCTCCATCTCCATACATAAGTACTTCTTGTAAATGAACACACACATTGACAAGAAAAAATATATCTTTACGGCATTGTGAGTAATTTGTTGACAGTTTGACAAGGAACATGGTTGGAGTGAAGTTGGGCCTGGGCCATCAACCCTAATCGTTTGAGTTCGTTCGTGTATGAGATGGAACATGGAAGAAGAATGAAAAGGTTTAAAGTTAAGTTAGTTTACCAACATCGGATTCAGATTTAGATTCAGTGCAGTTGTACAACGAGTAGATATATTTTTAGCATTGAATTCTTTTTCTTTTTA
Source organism: Eupeodes latifasciatus (assembly GCA_920104205.1). Lineage (NCBI taxonomy): Eukaryota > Metazoa > Arthropoda > Insecta > Diptera > Syrphidae > Eupeodes > Eupeodes latifasciatus. The sequence goes on from OV049924.1 coordinate 395,369,772, forward strand.
TTGTGATTGTGATATAATAATAATTAGGAACTCGTTCATGGACTCAAATTGTTCAATTGAAGAACAAACATGGTGGAAATGATAATAAGAAGGGGTGCGGTCCTAGTAGATATACTTATGATAGATATCTTACAAGAGTAAATTGTTAATGAGCGTTATTATAAGTATAGGTGCCTGATTACATATGTATTTATGTATATGTAAGTTGGTGTATATTTATTTCTATCTGCATTTTAATCAATATAGGTAACCTCATGTTAAACAATAGCTAATCAGGTCTATTTTAGTGTTTGGTAAATGCTCTAAATAGGATATACTGTTCTTGAAATAGGTACATGCTTAGGTTATGGTTGATAACAATCGAAGGTAGGTAACGATGCAAAACTATTTGTTTGGAAAATAAGTTTGTTAATGACATTTGAACCTCCAAACTTTCTACCTATTTAACTAATACGTTAAGTAAGTGAAGTCGAAATGAGAAAGTACCTACCTAGTTGCTGTGTTCTTTATTCTTAGGGCTCCAAGGTTCTGGTTTTCGTATTATAAAAAATATTTATTATCTGAAGAAAAGAGTTACTAAAGCGGTTTACATAAACATAGTTTTTTTTCACAAAAGATAAGTACCTATAAGCCATAGCGAACAACTAATTGATAGTGTAATGATATGAGCACATTTTTGCTGCAAAATTACAGGTTTTAAAAACAAATTAGGTAAATATACCCGAAGTATTTAACCTAACACTTTAACAGTACATTTTTATACTTTTACAAACTTTCTTAGGAAACAAAATAACTTGCTTTACACAAAATGTTTTAAAGATGTTAACATATAATTTATTCCAGCTATTAGAAACAATAAACTCGGTAGAGCTAGTGGTCGTTTAAAAGTGGGAGTGGAAAATACCGAAACCTACATATGGGTGATTATACAAAAGTTGGTTAACTGGATGTCATCAACTAATATATACAAAGTCTGATTATATTTTATTGAAATTGCAATTTATTTTAAAACAATGGAAAGACCTTTATTTAGTCACCCAATTTCAGTTCTTCATTTTGAATACAAGTTATTAAAAAAAAAACAATTAGTTCTTAAAACGTCAGTCCTCTGGCATGTCACAACCCTGAAAACCAACCATTAAGTGACTGTCTATTAAACATTATCATTGATTTCAGAAAACTTATCAATTTACTACAATCTGTGATGTATATAGTTAAATATATACTACAACTTTCATAATGTAGTGTTCTCCACTTTATTTAAAAAAATAAGAAATTTTGTGTTCAGTTTTATTCGTCAGTCCCTTGTGTGTTATTTAAATTTGAAATTCGTGCGAAATATCGCCGACTCACTGTCAAATCCCACTTTGAATTTTAATGTTGGTAATAAAGTTAGTTGCGAGTCGCACAATTTGACGACCATCATATCTGTAAAAGAGTTTGGGTTATGTTTGTTGTCTATACACGTGCTTAGCCAGTCAACACGTCAGTTTTATGGTGAGTCGTTATTTTTTTGTTAATCTAAAGTTTATTTTTATTTATTCGTATTAGACTTTGATTTGTTAAAATGTAGTTTGTTGATATTTGAAATTACAAAAAAAAACATTAGTCCAGATAAAAATCTCAAATTTCGTCTTTTTCGTCAGTCCTATGGCGTCAGTCCTGTGTCAGGTAAATTGTTATTGTTCTTCAATTCTTGATCATTAGTACTTTTAAGATGAATATTGTTAGATTTTGTTTATATTGTTTGTTGATTACTTTGAAATATTTAGCAAAACTATGTGAAAGTAGTAAAAGATAAGTGAATAACGTTACGTTAAATGTCAAAAGTCTGTTTTAAAAACTGTTATAGTATTTTCTCCTAGTATTACCTATTAATAAATATTTTTAATTGTTACTAAGTGATTTTAAGTGTTCATTTTTAAATCCTAAGAGATTTTTACTAATTTGTATTAAATTTCATTATAATACTTTCAAAACTGTGTATACTCGTCAGTCCTCTGGTAGTCAAATTCTGAAAATTTTAAATATCTTACAATGTACTCAAAAAAGTGACTGGCCCGATTGGGAACAATATATTAATTAGATTAGCTATCATATACACCCGAATTTGTAGAAGTTTGATTAAATAACTATCGTAAACAAAATATCCTCAAAAGTTATCTACCCAACTTTTGTATAATCACCCATATGTACATACATGTACATAGCATTGTATGTATTTCAAAAACTGTTTTAGTAATTTAATTCTTATATAGAGATTGATTATGAAAGAAAACTTTTTCAAATACTTGCTATTGTATATGAACTATAACGATAAGCATACAAAGAAGGACTTTAAACTTATTTTATATAGTAATAGTCGTAACTGTAATCTCGGCAACAATGCAATTAAAGTAGTTGACATTTAAGTACCTTGGTTATTTTTTAAAGTATAACTTAAACATACATACCTTCAGATTTTAAAGAAAACCCAAAGCGGTGAAAGTGGTTTCAAACAGCATGTGGTCTATTTTTTTCAATTATATTTTCGTTGATCCAGCTTCAATATTCAAAGTATTTAACGCTACAAAAAGGTTTGATTTGCCTTAGCAATGAAGTGTATGGATATACGAGAAATTGGAAGAACTGGAAAGTGTTAAGAGGAATTTTTGAAAATAATTTTTATATTTCCACAAATATTTTTGAAAAAAACTGAAGGCAAATGCAGGTTACATAACTAGATAATGCCTCGTCCTCATCGAAATCTCCAAAACCATGCTCTCATGATCTGTTTTGACAAGGGTTACAGCGCTATCAAAAACTGGTACGATCTAGCGGTAACGCACAATTTTGCAATCTCACTATGGATTGATAATCCCTAAAGGCCCAACTATAATAGACATAAGCTAGCATATGCGCGCATAAGTAAACGTACGAATACAAAGAATCTAATACGAGTGACCATAATGGAGTCTAGCTCCGTTTCGTTCAATTTTTCTCAGTTTCGTTAACTTAAGCAAACTTAAGCAAGAGCGATCCCAGTCGCTCGCCGCATAAGTAAATCTGACAGTTTGGATCAAATACACACAGGCCAACTCCACTGTAGATAATTTCTCTCAGAATGTTTATCATAACCGGAAATCAGTCTCATAAACTTATTCATAGTGTGCGTGTCATTTCTCTTCTAATTTATGAAATTTCCCCAAAAAACTCATTAGTTATTTCTATGTATGCGTGAAAACACGTCAATTTTTCTCTTTGAATTCTTTCACATTACAAATACAACAATGTAAGCAAATGGGTTTTGGAGGGTAATACGTACGAAGGATTTATATCTTCACTAGCTGACCCGGCAGACTTCGTACTGCCTCAATCGATAAATAAAAGACCTAAACTTTTGTATAACAGGAAACTCCAAGTTGATTTCGCAAACTTCTAAAGACTGTCCTTGCGATTTATTTACTGTCATCGCAAAGGCCAGACGTACTGGAAATTGTAAGCGTTTAAAATCGAATGGTTAATCCGTTGGAATCATCGATATTCGCGGGATCAACACATCCTCTCCGTTGTATTTTCCTTTTATGATTGTTGCCTCAATGACGTTATTCATCAGCTTTTTCACAGCCAGTCTTGTTCCATTGCATAGTCGAGGTTGATTAATGTTACACAGCATGATGACAAACTGATCCTTTTTTTAACTGCAAATTGTGAGGTGGTAATCCAGGCAATTCCAGTGAATTTAAAAACTCCGTGGGATAGTTGACTACGTCAACCTGGTTCATAACGGTGTCGACTGATTTGAAGGAAACCAACTGTCCTGGAAAAAAATTCTGAATGGTCGCATTGAGATCCTCGACATCTTTATTTTTCGCTGCCAATATTGCTCGTTCACCCAGTCAATTATGGTTATTGAACTTTTGCGCTATATCTGGGAAAACACGCTGAATAAGCTCCTCTTTTGAATCTGTGATGTAACAGAAATCCGTGGGTAATGTGATGAATCCGGTCGAGGTGTCCATTGCAACTTTATTATTTCCAATATCTAACAACTGTTGCAAAAATACTCGCATGTTAGTTGTTAATTGGAGTGTCTTAACGTACTGCCACAAATTCTATGATTTTAGGTAGGGATTTAGTTCATCAGCAACAGTTGATCGGGGAATAACTGGAAGAGTCTGACGAAAATCACTTGACAACAGAATCATGGCCCCACTAATAATATTTTGGTTGTCACGAAGATCTTTCAATGTTCTGTCCAGCGCCTCCAGTGACCTCTTATGGGCCATTGTGCATTCATCCCAAACAATTAATATTACTAAAAATATTCTGGTATAATACCTTGAAAGTGAGCATGAAATTGTCCTGTATAATATGTGTAGCGCCAAATGATGTCATCTGGAAACAGTTGTTTTATTTCTGAATGTTGGCCAAGAAGTGCTTAGAATTATTTCCAATCCCAGAAACTAAAGAGCGTAAAGGATCTGGTGGTGGGACCAATTGTGGCAATTTTACTTTGCCTCCAGCACAACATAATCCAGTAGATTCACCAGTGTATTTTAACGCCTTACAATATTTACCAATTATTTTCATTTCCCCAATCGTTACCGATTTGTCGGCACAATAATCAATTGCCGGATCATAGTGGAATGCAGCTCGTTCAAGAATCACAGGAGCACTGCGTCTGCGGATTCGCTCAATTTCATTATGTCGTGCTCGCTGTTGTTGTGTTTGATGTGCACGAACTCGTTGCATTCTAAGCCTATCCACTTCATTGTGACTCACTAAATAACGCAATTCTGACATAGCAATACGACTATTCTCTTGATCTGTTTTTTTCTGGTAACCAGTGGGGTTAGCATGTGTTGTAGTTCTTTCTTCGCACATTTGATTGACTGCGACGACCTAAGTCAGGTCGTCTTCTCCTCGGCTTCGTTACGTAACTAATCAAAGTGAGACAATTTCTCACTCACTTAACAGTAACTTAACAGTAAAGTGTCACTATCACAAAATATCAACAAAAAAAGAGCACATACTACTTGGAATGTCACTATCACAAAGGATCACAAAAGTAAAGAAAGTTCTCGCGCACGTAGCGGTAATCGTCACTCACAATGAGTGATTATAATTTAATATGAACTTTATTGAATAGCAATAAGGTTCAAATTGACTCTAGAAAACGTTTGTATGGGAAATAGAAAAGGGTTGTTTTTAGGGTTTTCCCGGAAATTTTTTGATTTTTTCTCGCCTTTTAAACCTTCCCTAGACCTCCATGAACATTTCAAGACTAAGAAGAGAAAAATCCGTTCAGCCGTTCTCGAGTTTTAGTGAGACTAACGAACAGCAATTCATTTTTATATATATAGACTTAATCCCTTAAATCTCGAAACAGTCATAAATTAATGACGCCGATAGTACACAAATAAATTTTTAGGTTAGGTTAGTTATTAACTAACGAACGTGTAAAGAAATATAAGAAATATACTCACTTCGATTCTGCACTAAATTCGCAAAATGTATAGTTTTTTAGGCACACTTCAAAACTCTTCTCAAAACACTCAGTACCTTTTAATTTAATATTTGATCCAGCACATGGTCTACAATAACACAATGATAACAAAACATTTTTTTAATTTGATCGCAGCGCTAACTGTCGGGACAGACTTGATAAAATTTGGTCACGCAGTTGTTGAGATGCTTGTTACATATAACTGCTATATGGCGCTTTTATAGAAAGCTTACATCGCGCCCATAGACCCTTAAGGTGCAACGGTGCGCGTACCCAATAGCACTTTGCCGCTAGATGGAGCTAGGGGCGTAAAATCGTTTTTTTTATTTTTTAAAACCTTTTAAAATTGAATATTAATTAATATTTGACACTGCGATGGTAGCGCCGTCTGTCGGATCTAATGTAAAACATTCCAAAATCAACAACTACTAATAAATTAAAAATTAATTAAAAAAACATTGTCCAGCGGACAAAATTGTGAATCTAAACCATTCTCAGATCCCCTTGAACACACACACAAAATTTCATCAAAATCGGTCCAGTCGTTTAAGAGAAGTTCAGTGACATACACACTCACAGAAGAATTCTATATATTAAGATTGAAAACACATATTGGACACATCAATATCATCCAATTTTGGCAGAAAGAACTGTGTAATCATGTCGCGATATCGAGCACCAGTAACAATCACTGCTTGACCAGCATCATTTTCAAAAAAATATGGCCCAATTATGCCTCCAGCCCAAAATCCACACCATACAGTCACGCGTTGTCAGCAACACTCTCACGCCCTGCTTCGACATTCACATTTGAACGGCTTGTTTTTGGACGACCAGTGTGTTTGGCGTCTCCAACGGATCCAGTCTCCATGAATTTTTCAATTAATCTCTTCACAGTTGACGAAGTTAAAACACTATTCCGACTATATTTTGTATGAAATTTTCGAACTGCAGTCGCCAAGCTTTCACTATTTTTGAAATATTCTTTAATAATGAAGACACGTTGTTCTCTCGTGTAACGCTCCATTTTTAATAACCCTATACTGTTAGCTGTCAAATTGCTTTTTTTTCAGGGTTGCCAACACTTCACTGCACAAATGGCGGCAAATTCAAATCTTGCGTTAATTTTGGGACACCCTTTATATGCATCTTTTCACCTGGAGGAGAAAAACTACTTTAGAAATGAGCTCTCAATTCGTGAAATGAGCCATATTTTCAAAGTAAGAACTGAAGTCCTAGAATTAAATTACAATGACCTCATAGATTTCACTTAAATCAAATCTGTTTGCTTTGCCAACTTGGTCAATTTAACACTTTAAAGCGTTATGTCCAATCTTACAGGAGATCCGAAGACTCTATTTTTGCTAAAGTTTTGTATCATTAGATGAATAATCTATCAATATTTTGAATGGTAAACAAGGTTGGAAGTTTCTTATAGGATATGACTCTCATGCAAAAAAATTACCAGTATTTGAACATATTTTGAATCAAGAAGTTCTGGACCCCATCTTTAAACACTGAAAAAAGACATATTATTTTCGCTTCTTTCGTCAAGAAAAAAAAATTGGCTGGGATGAGACTCACACAGATAACTTCCCATTCGTGCACTTCTGTCGATGTTTTAAAAAAATACCATCACTAACAACATTTTGTGTAAGATAAAAAAAGTTGTAAATCAATCGAATCAATTTGTGTTTCCTAGATTTTTAGTCAAAAACAATTTTTACCAATTTTAGCAACATTTTTGGAAACTTTTAATTTAATTTGATTTTTCTAAGAAGGTAAAAAGCATTATTTTGCACAGAATGAATTAATTTTGAATTCAGTACCTTTAGTTATTGATCTATTGAACTTACCATCAATTGATGGTAAGTTCTCTAGACTTATAGAATGCATGTCAGGAGTTCCTCAAGGAAGCCATTTAGGTCCATTGCTATTCAATGTCTATATAAACGACATCGTTGATGTGATTCGCAATTATAATTGTCTACTATATGCGGACGATCTCAAATTATTTTTAAAAATAAATGACACTGATGATTGCGATGATCTTCAAGCTGATCTGAATGGAATTCATGACTGGTGTTCCAAAAATGAACTCAAACTTAATACAAGAAAGTGTTTTACTATATCGTTCTCTAAATCAGCTTCTGTAGTTCAATATACTTATAATCTCGACAAGAACGATATTCAAAGTGTTAATAAAATTAAGGACCTCGGAGTTGTGTTTGATTATTCTTTTTCGCTAAAGTCTCATATTGATTTTATTTCTGTAAAGGCTAATTCGCTTATGGGATTTATTAAAAGAAACACTAAGGATTTTACTGATCCTTATGTATTATTAATACTTTATAATTCATTAGTAAGATCTGATATTGAGTATGCATCAGTGATTTGGAATCCGTTTTATAAAAATGAAATCGATAGAATTGAAAAAATTCAAAGACGATTCACTAGATACATATTTTACAAAATGCGATGGGATTTATGCCCAAGCTACAAAGCAAGATGCCAGCTACTTGGATTGACGTCGTTAGAAACACGTAGAAAAGCTCAGGATGCGTTATTCATAAGGGATATTCTTTGTCATAAAATAAAAAGCTCAGTCTTGATCTCATTAATTTCAATAAATGTACCCATAAGACCTCTCAGAACTAGAAAGTTCCTTCATCAGCCTACACATCGAACAAATTATGGGAAAAATGAGCCAATGTCAAGAGCTACTTCATCGTTCAATGCACTTTGTTCTACATTAGATTTTAATTTATCTCGTGAAAGCTTTGAAAAAGAATTACTTTCCATTATTGTTATTACTACATAACTGTTTACATGTTAATAATGATTTCAAAATTTAAAAAGTTCAAATATGTACATATATTATGTTATGTTAAAATTATTATTTTATTTTATGTATTTATTATTAAGTGTATGCAGTCTGTTAGCATTAAGCTTGTAGATTGAAAAAATAAAAATAAAAAATAAAAATAAAAATAAAATTGTCATTTAGCGGTTGTCAAGTGATTTATTTTTTGTTTGGGTTGGTATTTCAATATATGAACAGGCTGACACCTGAACAACGCTTCCAATTTGTGCACATTTATTTAAAAAATCATGGTTCTGTTCGAAATACATAGAGCACGAAATTAATTAAGATATGAAGTCCACTTATGGTTCAAAGCATGCGTCAGTATAAATCAAACTGCGGTATTTGGAGTGTTTGTAATCCTCAAGTGTATGTTGAGATACTTTTAAGCTGACTGTTTGTTGTGCTTTATGGATTGCTGAAATGATTGGCCCGTACTTTTTTTTCAAAAAGGATGCTCGCCAGAACGTTTCAATCGATGGTGACGGCTTTAGAACTATGTGTAGTGACTTTTTCGTTAATCAATCTAACGTGCAGGAGCTGTTATTTCAGGACGGCGCGGTGGGGCAATCGACGTCTAAAATAAACAACATTTCAATACATCAATAAATTCTATTTCAAATACGAAAAATGGGTTCATTATTTTAATATGAATGTTAAAATCGAGATTAAATGAAAAAGTGATATTTCAAAGGTCGATGTTGAATGTGAACCAAACCGAAACCTTATCGTCAAAATTGTGTCTACATTTCATTTGACATTTATCACTTTCAGACTATATTAATTTGAACCATGGAAAGATACACAATCGATTAATTTAATCGTCCAACGTGCATAGGTAGAAAATTCGAGCTTACCTGATGTTCGCGATAGTTTGGCTGAAGAACCGTCTACCTCAACTTGTGAAGAGCCTAATTTTCACCTCAGTGGAATGGTCAATAAGCAGAACTGTCGCATTTCGGCGAATGATAATCCAAGAGTGACTGTTGAAAATCAATGCACCCACAAAGAGTGACTGTTTGGTGTGGAAAACAAACTTAAAAGAGGTAATTGTTAGGTATCTTATCAAAAACACTATAGACACAATTTATGAGAAAGATCAAATGGAAACAGTCAAACATGCTCACGAAAAGAGCTCATGCAACTTTTCAGTTAGATTTTCTTTGTTCCTAAATGCTTAATTTATAAATGCAATCAGAAGATATAGAAATTCATATTTTATTTATTTAGGCTGGCGGCATTATCGGGCTTATTTTTTTCCAAAATGAGATATACTCCGCCGCATAAACGACAAAGAACCTCAATTGTACCTCAGGGTCATCAAACAATTTTGACCTTCTCATGGAGGCGTGCCGCGGCCGCCGAGGTCGTGGGGGCCATTTGACCCATATTTTGTTTCATACATAATTGAACTATACCTATATTATCATAATAAAAAGAAATGGCACTATTTTCCTTAATAGCTTTGTGTTTTATTCGAAATTAACATCGGTCCTTAAAATTTAACAGCCCTTTATAATTATTTTTGATGCAAAATATAAGAAAAAAAAGAAACACAAATACCGTGACTCGAGATTTGTGACTAGAGATTTGTGTATACTCCATGACAAGCATTTTCATCAAAATCGATTAAGTATCTTTCAACTCTACAAAACAGTTCTGTGCCCAGGGACCGTTGTTTTGGTTTTTTAATTGACCCGAAAGAAAACATTTTTTCTTTATACTTCATACTAAACATGAATGACACTCAATTCGCAGCCTTTAAACATAGAACACAATTCAAGTTAAAAACAACTTAGTAAGTATCCCCAAACCGCTTCCTATAAAATTTTACGGAACACACCTGATAGCCCTGAGCACTTTTTCGAGGTTTTCCAAAGTATATTTCCGAAGCATAAATGGATTTCGATTATTTTTTAATAAAAAATAAACAAATTAATTTCAAAATAACTTCCTTATCCATTTAGCTAACAACACTGCTACCTCTTTCAAATGGTTTATCTGAATCGGATTACCGGATAAACCGCAACCAGACAAGACAAGAAGATTATACCATTTAACTTGGGTCAAATATATTTTGTTTTATTTTATAACGGATGTCAATCGATACAACTTTGACACAATTCTTATTTGATGATTGCATCTTTTGCACCTGAGTGTATTCTCATGCGGGATAATTTAATCGGGCACTTTTATTGTAATGATGGGTTCATAAAAAGAGGGTTTCATGATAAAAAGAAAAGTTTTGAATTTACCATGACAACCAAAAGGTCACTTTCTCCAGAGGGTATAGATATTAAACATCTTTTAGGAGAGTGTTCGTTGTTTCAAGGTTATTCTACTATATAAAAATAAGTCGGGTTTTCCTTCCTGACGCTATAACTCCAGAACGCACAAACCAATTTCCACGGTTTTGCATTCGTTGGAAAGGTCTCGGGCTCCGTGAGGTTTATAACAAACAAAATTCAGGAAAAATTTCAACAGATAAGCGGTGAACTCCGTTTAGCATCCCATAGAAAGCTATTATAAAAGTTCCGATTTGTGGAATTGAACATTTTTTGACGTTTCAAGGGCCCTATATTCTAAACCAAAGCTTACTTTTGGGAACCTTTTTTAGTCAACCATATCTCTAGAAACTTCAGAGATATCGACTTCATATAACATATGAAATCTACAATGAGGGAATGATTCTGATTGAGGATCAATCCTTGACTATTGCAAACAAATACAATGTTCATACATTGCAGGAATTCGTTCGAAATAATATGCCGTTGCTGAATGAACAGCAAAAACAAGTATACGAAACATTAATGCAAGCAGTGGACAATAATACTGGTGGTCTATTCTTCCTGGACGCACCATTTGTCATTTCATTGATTTTGGCCACTTTTCGATCAAGATGTGACATACATATATGTAGCTTTGGCGTTAGCGTCATCTGGAATTGCGGCAACTCTTCTAGATGGCGGTCGTACTGCACATTCTGCGCTTAAACACAATTGATACTCCAACATGCAATATTTCCCGATCCAGTGCAATGGGAAAATTGTTGATGCAATGCAAGCTCATTGTGTGGGATGAGTGTACAATGGCACATAAGAAATCACTTGAAGCACTTAACTTCACACTGAAGGATCTTCGACGAAGTAGGAACATCTTTGGCGGCTTGATGATATTTTTGGCAGGCGATTTCAGGCAGACGTTGCCAGTAATTCCCCGTGGAACGCCTGCAGATGAATTGAATGCTTGCCTTCCACCAGTTTTGGGGGTCTAACTGACTCCCGTGTAGATGTAGGGAAGTATTGTATGCTTGTCTGCAATCTGGGATGAAGAAGTACTTACTTGCACCTCCCCGTGGTGACCCCTGGGCACAAGTAATGAGACTTCAGTGTATATTAATTGATGAGCCGATACTGTACAATTAATTATAATTGATAAAGGCACTCTGAGAATTGCACTGTAAAAAGGTTTCTGCTTGTGAGCGAACGCAAGAAGTTATTGTTTTCTCCCATCTTGAGATTGAAAAATCTTAAGATCGGCGGAACGAGGGACCGTCGTCCTGCCTCAAGGGTTCTGAGGCTGACTTACTGACAAAATTATAAAAAACCACACATACAAGTCAGTAAAAACGAAAATCGACCTGTTCTGTGAAAGTCGATGTTTAAGATAAGTTAAAAGTTCGGAGTGACTCCAGTAAAAATCATTTTATAAAAGAATGATGTTAAATGTAGATAAAGCTGGTGGATTGAGGTCCCAATCATGAAGCCGAGCGGTCACCCCTAGGGTTATCTTCCCTTGATCCGTCCTATCAAAGATTCGAAAGATGGTGAGCCGGACCAGGCTATAAACGGTGCCACGGGATATGATACAGCCCCATGATGCAAGGCGTCATGATCATATATGGGACGGCCCCCGTAGTGGGAGTTTCGTGGTGGTTGTGGTTTATCCTAGAATGCATAGGGTTTGGTTTCTTCGTACCCTAGAAAAATCAAATTATGATAGAAAAAACCATGACCAAAGGTTAACAAATGGGCCGGCATTTGTTAGGTCTTGGAAGCTTAGAAAGAGGAACTCACTCAAAGCGATTTTGATTATAGAGAGGGTACTCTTATGAAACAACTTTTGGTAAGTTTCAAAAACTAAGCGAAAAAGCAATGTCAAGGGACGGCAAGTTTATGAAAAAGTAAGCTTGCCAGTAAATAAGGGCTTACCGCTAGGTGTTACTGTTGCGGGCTAACCTATCTTAAATCTTCCACCAGTTTTGTGGAATAACGTAAAAACATTATCGCTAAAAACTAATATGAGAGTTCAACTTCAAAATGATCAAAGTGCTGCACAATTTTCCAAACAATTGTTAGCTGTTGGAAATGGAAAAGAAATGTGCCAGTTGATGCGACAACTGGATTAATTAATCTTACCAACGACTTTTGCCGATTTGTAGACTCTCAATTAGCTCTTATTGAAAATGTTTTCCCAGACATTAGTGAGAATTATCAGAATTATGCTTTTTTAAGTCAACGAGCAATTCTCGCCGCAAAGAGTAATGATGTACACGCACTGAATTTCACCATTCAATCAGAAATCGCTGGCGATTTGGTGACATACAAATCCGTTGATTCCATAACAAATCCCGATGATGTAGTAAATTATCCAAAGGAGTTTTTGAACTCTCTGGAGATACCAGGATTTCCACCACATAACTTGCAACTCAAAGTTGGTTCAGTTATTATGATATTGCGTAATTTGAATCCACCGCGACTTTGCAACGGTACTCGACTTGCGGTGAAAAGACTTATGCCGAATTTGATTGAGGCAACCATAATTAACGGAAAGTACGCAGGTGAAAATGTATGTATTCCTCGAATATCAATGATTCGGACTGATCTTCCGTTTGACTTCAAACTATTGCACTTTCCGGTTCGCCTTGCGTTCGCAATGACAATTAACAAGTCGCAAGGCCAATCGCTTAGTGTTTGCGGTATAAATTTAGAAAATCATTGTTTTTCACATGGTCAGCTATACTTTGCGTGTTCACGAGTTGGTGTTAACGTCAGACCAAAAACGAAAAATGTGGTTTACCAAACAGCACTTCAATGAAACGTAAATTTGCGGACAAGTATGTATAACGCTTCGATTCAGTATTTACTTTGGATTCACTTTCATTTTTTATTTAGAGAAGTTCAACTAAATTCCACTTCATTTTTGTAATCGAAATGAATTCATTACTGTTGTGAAATGAAATAAAATTTTTCCTTTTCAAATAAAAAACAAAAAAAATATTTTTTCTTCCTCTTTTAATCCCCAAACGAAATGTTACAAAAAACGAAGCCATCTGGTGGCGAAACGGAGTTCGCTTGGTTTACTAGTAGATAATATCTATAATTGTGTTCGGAATACGTAGGATTTTCCATATTAAAATAAGTGGAAATAATAATAAATAAAATAAATTGAAATAATTGGACATCTTAATATAGACAAAATTTCATTATTAGTCGGCTTTATTAATTCATCATAGCCCCATGTTTTATTTAATTAATATAATGAATGTAAAGACTGTGTCTCAAAATACATTATGCCCATATCTACATAATATTTAGGCCGACTTGTGTGACTTAGATCATTTGTCATAAAGAATATTACACTAATTAACTAGATAGTTAGCCAACCCTATTTGCGGAAAAGCTTTCACTATAGCTGGTGCTGTCAAAAACTACCTTGTCATTTTATAGTAGGAAGGTATATATGTAAAATACATGATGTCATTATAAAGAGAAAAATGAAAGATAAACACTATTTCCTGTTGATGACGTTGATGGGGACATCTCATTACAGATAGATATGACTAATGATCTAAACGGGCAGATATTTAATGACAAATGAGAGAAGTGTCATCAAGGAAATATAACCGTATGTTATTACCATCATAATAATATATACAGAGAATATCTTAATTACCATGTTTATATTATTAGTTTTTTTTTTTAGTATAAAACATATAACAATAAACATCGAATGTAATTATCGATTTTATTTTTTTAACATAAATTATTTCCGTGCAATTTTATAAACTTATTTTTACGTGGGTTAAAAATAATTCTAAGTCTATAGTAGACCGTTTTTTAACATTTGGGTAGGAACTAGTAAAAATCTGCTCTATTTAATTGATTTTGGGCGTATAATGAATTTATTCTTTAGACCATATGTTTTTTTTAGGAGCTTGAGTACTTTAAACGATAATGCAAGACAGAAAATTTTATGATTCCTGTTATTCTTCATTTCTTCATTCCAATACAAAAGTCCAAAAAGTTGCAAGAACGAGGCACCACTTCTTGCAAAGAAAGTTGTCACCTAATTGATTTGCAATAAATTGATTCTAAATAACAAATTCCGTCGTCTTGTTGAAACCAATTGCCATCGATGTAAGCTGATTAATTTTGAAAAACGAACAATCGGTCATAATGGCTCGATATCGCTCGTCATCCACCGTAACATCAACTCATTTCAAAAGAAATAATGACTACACCAAAAACAGGAAATTCTATTGTATGATATGGTCAGGGGTCTCAGCTTGGAAATCTCCTTTTTTGCCGATTTTTTAGTCTAAAGGGGAAAAAGGGACGGGGATAAGAAAGGGGAAAACAAACTTAAAAGAGGTAAATGTAATCTTATCAAAAATACAAGACACAATTTTTAAAAAAGATCAAATGGAAACAGTCAAACATGCTCACGAAAAGAGCTCAAGTAACTTCTCACTTAAATTTTCTTTGTTCCTGAATGCTTAAATGCAATCAGAAGAAGTAAAAATTCATGTATATTTTATTTTACCGAATTAATTAGCTTTTAAAACTATTGCTGATTGTTTTCTCAAATCACAATATTTAAACAGTATTTCGAGTATTAACTTCTCATAGGAAGTTAATTTGTCGAATTTCTCGACGTTTCAAGGTCTCTAGAGTCGAAATAAAAGAATTTTAGAGAGATGTATGTGCGTGCGTGTGTATACGTACTTTCGTACGCCTGTACGTCCGTACAGACATACAGGCGTACGAATATCAACTCGAATATTTTACGAATAAAAACTGATTTTATCTCCAAAATAATTGTGTACAACAAAAAATAACATTTTTGACATCTCGTAAAATTTTGAGAAAAAACGAATTGACATTTTTGTTTTATAAAAAATAAAAACCTAAGCAAAACATTACTAAAAGTTGGTAAAATCTGATTTTTGACTCAAATATCTTTTCACAATCAAAAAAACTTACTTCAAACTATAATTTTATCCCACAGAAAATATTGTTTTTTTTTTATAAAAATCCAACAGTTTTTTCTAAAAAATGAAAATACAAAAATAGTACGTTTCTCGATATCTCGTGAATAATAGAAGGTATTGACTTCAAATTAATTTCATTCATACAATTTGTATTTGTTGATAGAAGAAATAAACATTTTTAAAATACTATAAGATTTGTAAAAATTGGTTTTCGAATAAAAATCTCGTTAACTAAAATAGATAGGTATAGTACCCGTGGCATGATGGTTAGTGCGTTGGACTGTCATGCCAGAGGTCTTGGGTTCAATCCCTGCCTGTGCTATCTAAAGTTTTTTTCACGGGTACTGCCTCTTGCGGGGAATTGACAATTCCTCCAAGAGTAATTCTTGTCATGAAAAGTGCTTTCTCAAATTTGCCGTTCGGATTCGGCTTAAAACTGTTGGTCCCTTTTCTCCTCGACAACAGTACTTGCACACAGGAATGGTTGAGAGTTGTAAGTCACTAGACACTATTTCTCAACAGACTGTTGCGCCACCCCAAAACTTAATAACCTACAAACCTTTTAAGCAAGACAAATCGACAGACGGGATGGAAACTTATCAGTGTGGGTCGCATCCCAGCCTCTTTTTTTTCACCAATGATGACTACTTTAATGATTTGTAAAATATTTATTTAGGTCCGCGATTATCATTAAAACTAATAGCTTCGTTGATGAAGAAGAAAATCTTAATTTTAAAAATAATTTCAGACAAATTTTAATAAAAGCTTGTGAAGAAATTTCAAAACGATTTAACTTTTTAAATTTTTAGTCCTCTTTCTCTTGCAAATACAAATTATAATTCACTTGGCGGTTTGTCAATTTTTTTTGGATACAATTTATCTGAAAATAATTGGTTGGAAATCAATAGAGAGTATAGATTACTCAGCAATTTACAAAGATATTAATACTGAAAATGTTCAATGAGCAAATCATAAATAAAAAACTTGATGATAGTGATATGTTTTCAATGTGGAGCATAGTTAAAGAATTTTCTCAGCAATCAATTTAAATTAAACCAAACTTTAAAATAAATTATCGAATATTGAATAAGTGGAATTTTGCATACAAAAGCCTTATTAAAGACTGATAATTTTTTCAATTATAATTAATTGTGAAGTGTTATTTCTTATGCATAGAAACCAAAATGTATAATTTTTCAAAAATGTTGAATTTCTAGTTATTTCTTTATTTAAAAAAAAAAAAAATGTTACGTAAAAAACTTATGTAGTACTTCAGGAACAATTGAGTTAAAAATTTAGAATTAAATAGCAATTTCTTTTATTGAAAAGCTACAAATTTGAGCCGAAAAAATTCCAAAAAAGTAATTTTTAAAAATGTTGTCCGTAGACCGCAGCGAACTGAAACTGCACTTTGAAACTTTAAATTGGAATACAAAATTACCAATACTTAGATAATTCCTAAGTAACATATAACATATAATTTAAAATGCTCCAATTTATCAAACAAAATAATATAATGGTCCGTTTGCTAACTTTTAGTCAGGAGTTTTGTAGATACAAAAGCAAAGTTCTTGTATTCAAAAGCTTCAAACTTGTAAGCCAAATCAAAACTTAATGGGGTTTTTATTTTGCTTGTCAACTTTGGACTCATTTTCAAGAAAAAAATCTATAACTAAAAAACAATGTGGCCACCCACACATTTTTAGATCTTGCAACAAATTATCATGTAACAGCTACGATTTCTGAGACTTTCAAAATTCAATTTACGTTATATGTTCCAACGGAAAAATTGTAGAAATACTAGTAAATTTGTCAAATATCTTGAATATATGTATCTTTTTAAGGTAAAACTTTTTTAAATTGTTTAAATGACGATTTGGTTTACTACAGAAACAAAATCAACAGTCTTAAAGACACCAATGTGAAATTATTAGTCGATATTAGATGTTTGTTTAAGTTTCTTAAAGTTGGTTTTAAACTTTCATCAGTTATCGGAAGACACGTTTTGAAAACAATTCTGATGCCTAGGACAAGACCAACTATCAAATATTTTTTGCTGGTAAAGCCGGGGGATATGGCACCTATTTTTCTTTTTCCGTATCTATAACTTCCACATTAAAAAAGATTTTTATTTCAAACCAAAATAACTTTATTAAAAAACTAGTTGATAAACAAAAAATAGGAACATATTTGAAATTCACAGTCAATGAAATGCATTTTTTTTTTCAAAAATAAAAAACCTTAAAAAAAAGACGACTAAAAAAATTGAGGGTGATATGGCACTTGCTTGCGGGTGAAATGGCACTTCACATTTTCTTCTTGTTTTTTTGTCCACATTTGTTGCACGTATTCTTATAGGATGTGCATGATTCATGTGACCAAAAGTGACATATTATGCACTTTAGCCACTCGTCAGGTTTTGTTGCGAGAGCATAATCCTCACCAAATCGATTTTTGAGACCTTGGATTTGGTTTACTAATACCTTTTGAGGTGGAAGGTATTGGAGAAATTAAACTAAGCATTTTCCCTGGAGTTATTTCACTTGCATCAGCCTTAGTAGTTTCAGGATAATCTTCCTGTTAAAAAGTTAGATTAGCAAAACTAACGAAGAACAGATAGGTACATAAATTTTGATTAGTAAAACGTTACCTGGGGTGGAATCGGCTAAGGTGATTGTTGATTGTTGACAGTCAAAATAATCGAATTGGATCTGTGTAAGGTGATAATCAAATTGATACCTAAAAAGCTGTCACAAGAAAATGTGATAGTCGTTTCCCTACAAATATGTCGTTTCTGAATAGAGCTACCAGACGCTTACAAAAAACGAATGGAAAATTTTTTCAGTTACCTCTTTTAGGTACAAAAACATATTCTTGTGACCAACAAAGCTTACGTAATTAGAAAAAACACAAGAAAAGTAAGAATGTTATTTAAACACAGCTAATTTGATACTTTTATTTAGATATTTTATAAGAATCAATTTAAAATTTCACCAAGGCAACAATGAATTTTGACAATTTGAATCTGAAATTGTTCAATCGAATTGAATTGAGTTGAATCATCTTACACGACGGAATGAAAATGATAGTCAATTTGAGTATCAAAAAAATGATAGTCAACTATCACCTTAGCCGATTCCACCCCTGATTTTTTTTTATAAATTGTCGGCATTTCTGAAAGAAATTTGTCAAAGCAACAAAATACCTAATAATAATTTAAGGATTTCTGAAATTTAAGTAAATGTCTAGTTAAAAATGATAATAAAGTAGAGTAAAGTTAGAGCGGGGGAAATGGCACCGGGGCCATATCTCCCGAACTTCTGAGGTGCCATATCACCTTTTTGACCTTGCTTCTGCTATTCCAAAAAACATGAACAATCAAGCAGGCACAGTTAAAGCAGTAAGTATAAGCAGAAACAAACACGTTTATTATTTTTGTTTTCTTTTTAAATGAACACCTGGCGTCAAATACTTTAGTATTACCACGAACTTCACTAATCCACAAAAAAACTTTTTGCTTAATACACACTCACTTTTTTTTTTCTTCGCCTGTATATGTAGTACCTCATGAGCTGCTGCGATTTGAATTGAATACTTCAAGAGCTTTCGTAATACTGAATCATATGTTGTTCTCTTTGTTTTGAAAAGAAGTTATTAAGTGGGAGATATTGAAAGGGTGCCATATCTCCCGTGGTGCCATATCACCCGACTTTACCCTAATCTAACTAAAATGCAAACAAAACTCGGGAAAAGGAGCTACTCCATAATCATCACTAATTAAAGTATTATACTAACATTAAATAAGTTCCTCAAAGATTATTGTGAACCACTAGAAATTTAACATCACAAAAATCAATCACAATGGTTTCTCTATAGTTCAGACTGTAAATAAATGTGACAGTTCCTAACAAAGATTTTAAGGCTTTTAATTTTTAACTTTTGTCTAAAAAAATGATTGGTATTCATCAACACTCGTGAGCAAGCTTAGTTTATTATTACTGAAAGGAAGTTTAGTTTTTCGAAGCTTTATCATCAAGTCAAAATTTTGAGATATTGTGAAATCAAAAAATAATTTATCAATGCATTTTTTGGCTATATAAAAGTTATAATAGTTTTTTTTAAAGGAAGAAAGGTTCAAATAAAACTGCATCCAATTCCATATCATTACTTTAAATATATCTATACATACTCGTATATTGAACTCTAGAGTCCCCAAAATTTGTCTCTGAAAATGTAATTTTTAGGGTTGTTTTTTGTTAATTGTAAGAAAATCTAATTTTGTTCAAATTTTGAATTATACCATCACCAAATGAGCTAACCCAGCGGTCAGCAACAGGTCAAACTGCGGACCACGGAACCACCACAAAAGGTCAAACTTAGCCACACTACCGATTCAATTTAATAACATATGTACATATGTACGTATGTAAGTTTAAACAAAACTAAAAAATGCTTCTCTAACACACAAGCAAGTGCATTTGCAACTCCTTTACGCAATTTTAAATATGGCGGTTAGGTCTTCACAGACAAATAAATTAAATTGACATACAAAATGTAAACAATCGCTTTTTTGTAAGTAAAATTCTCTCTGCAGTCGAATCGGTTGTCAGTCTTATTGTGAGATCTAATTACGGAGCTTTCGTTTGTTATCGATTTTTTTAAATAAATTTTCGTGTTTTAAAACGTTTCCACAAAAAAATAGTTTCTTTCTGAATGTGAAACGGCGCGCGCGCGTATTCGGACTTACTGCAAGAGAACAATATTCATTGGCTAAGTAAAGGTCATATTATTGAACGCTTCTGGATGATTAAAGAGCAAGTTATCTTCTTCTTGGAAACCTTTGATACGACGGAAGCAAGAAAGCACTTGGAGTTCATAACAAAAGGTGTTCTGAAATATTTAAATGAGCTTAACATCCAGTAACAAGGAAATGGGAAATTAATATGCGACTTAATACAAAGCGTGTCCGCTTTTCGTCGTAAGCTGGACGTTTTCGTAAAATATATTGCTAAAGAAGGATTCATTCATTTCTCAACAATTCATGAATATAAAAAGAAGAACTCTGAAGAAGAAGACATTGCAGTGCTTTCAAAATTTCTATCCGATCTAAAAACAAATTTGCTGTAAGATTTCAAGATTTTGCAGAATGGACTGAAGTGGCTGCGAAGTCTTCGATCTTTCAAAAGTTTCATTACAATTGGAATTAATTGACCTTCAAGAAGATATTTCCCTGCAAATATAGGGTGTCCCAAAATTAACGCAAGATTTCTTGCGTTAATTTTGGGACACCCTTTATAAAGACAAGTATTTTTTTAAACACTTAATCAATCCAAAAAGGTTACCATTTGATGAGATTTCGTTTCTAAATAAATATGTACCTATATCAACTTGTTTGAAATTAACGCAAGATTTCTTGCGTTCATTTTGGGACACCCAAAATTAACGCAAGAAATCTTGCGTTAATTTTGGGACACCCTATATTTAAAACTGCATCCACAGAAGAATTTTGGGTAAGCATGTCCAGAAAAATATCAAATATCAAAATTGCAAAAAACTAACAATCTACTTGGCTACTGAGTTTGGCTCGACATATATATGCGAATCGTCTTTCTCAAAAATGAATTTTTTGAAGAACAAATATCGTTCGAGATATTTGCTGTTCCCCGCGTGAACCAAACTATAAAAAACTGACTCAAGACCATCTTTTTAATTTCTTTTAATATTACAGTTACTTAAATGAAGCAAAATAAAAATTACAAAACTTTTTTAATTTTTTTTCTGGACCTCGATTAAAATGTCTTCAACCGTATCTGGACCCCACTTCAAACTACTTGCCGACCCCTGAGCTAACCTTTACATACACTCTCAATTATTATTTCCCTTTTCCAAGGTTTTAAAAAAGAATTCTCTATTTTTTTTTATTAGACGCAAATCAGCATGAATAAGTTTCTATTTGAAATTTAAGTCCTCTGCCTCATCCTCTCATCACGAAAAATAATAAATTATAAATCAGTCGCCGAAAGGATTTATATTTCAGTACTTAGAACACATTATGCTAATTCGTTGTCTACATTTGTCGTCAAAATGAAACGAAAACGATTATTTGCGGTCGAGGTTCGAGGGTCCCGCTTTCTCACAACTCAATATCGTATTTTTGCGCACCCATATTTTTTTGTGTTCTGATTCACATTACTACAAAATATTACCTACCTACATACATAAACTAATTTGTTTGTCGTTATATCTCTATCTTAATGTTTCCATAGCTATAGTCCCAAATCCGTCAATCACAATTAGTTACCCCATCAACTGTGGCAACCAGTTTCTCAGTTTGCCATTCCGCAGAGAATACACTTCGAACTTGTATATGTGATTCATTAAATCCCTATAAAAGGGGCCTCTCGTTTTGCCAATTTCCCTGAAGAAGGAAAAAAACCCACTCATTCATTTATGCATTATAGGGTTTGTATTATGTCTTGTATAAGCGACAACTAATAATTTCGTTTTGTGTGGAAATTTGTCACGCCCTATGATGCCGCCTCAGACAATGCGCCATAATGTCATCAAATTTTTAATGAAGTCCTAGCAGTGCAGCAGCGTTTTGTCGTCGATGACGACGAACGGCAGCGGCGGCGCATCAATTGTCGCAGTGTGGAAGTCATGAGTTTTGTTGATCATAAATATATGTATGTGTGTATAGAGACCCTGCCCTTCCCTTAATAGGGGTCCTTAAAGAAATGTGGTTCATGTTCTTAATTAAGTGGCAATTGTTCGTGATGCGGCAGCAAAGGCAAAGCCACTTCACGATATTTGCATCTGTCCTGTGACTAATCGACAACAAAATAGACGCCTGATCGATAGGCCATTAAGAGAGTGGCTATTTGATGTTTGATGACAACAAAGACACAAAAAAGGGAAATTTGAATGACGATTATGACAGAATGACATTGACAGGAAGACAACACGATCTAAGCCACACAAAAGGATCAGTCCGGGTGCAAACACAAGAGAAAGAAATAAAATAAAAAATAAAAGAACAACCATAGAAAAGAAAAAAAAAACTAAATAGGAAATTCAAAATGACTTCTGTGGAGCAGCGCCCCCTTTCGTTGAGTGTGGAATCATAAAATACGTAATCTTTATAGGAGCCTCTTCCTTTGCATGACTTTGCCAAATAGCTAATTCCATCAGTACACTTAATGATGATGACTTCCCCGACCGCGGACGCGGAATCTGCGCAAACATCAGCATTGGTTTTTTTCATCAGCCGCTTGGGGACGGGACCGGGATCAGCATCAGCATCAACACTAAAGCTTAAGCTGTGGCTGCGAAGGTCGAGGAATGCGGACAGCGCCATCTCGTTTGGCGGCGACTCGATGACGACGACGACGACGACGACGACGGTGATGCTGGGCTATTAGCAGCACACAGAAAGGCGACTTATCCGACCCGACAATCATCATAGTCGATACTATAGTCAAGGGTTGGGGTACTGCAAGAGGGGATCACAAAACTATGATCAAAGTGGCACACCGCTGCACGCTGGCTCACTGACTAGATGACTAGCTGACAGAGATAGAGCCTTTGTGGAAGAGTTCGGCGGTTCCGCAATATTATGCCATGCCACAGGAATGCTGAGGTGTGAATGGTGATTTGTATGAACATCTAATTGGATACGTGATATCCAATTCGAACAGATTTGATCTGTGTGCTCCATGGAGGCTGAATTAATTTGCCTCAACGATGCCTACACGCACAACGCACGCGAATGCATTTCACGTTTGATGATGCATCAGCATCAGAGCCATCACTTCGAGCCAACACTGAGATTCACGAGCGATGCTAGAGACTTTCCAGATGTTCCGTATATGTATGTGAGTCTGTGCGATGCACCAACTTATCCACTAGATATCCAACCTGGATCCAGATCCAATAAATTATTCAAATGATTTATATATACGTGTGCCAGAGAGTGTCGGTGCTGCCGTCGTCACGCCTGGAGGCTAGGAAAAGTTAACCAGGGTTTCTTTTTTTTTTTGAGTTGGTATATAGATATATCGCTTCTTACTATAAGTTGCAAAAATGTGTACCTTTCGTTTGACTATATATAAATTCAGCACATGCTATAGATGGGATGCAATTTAATGCCTAGCAACATGTTTAGGAGACCACATAGTCATTAAAACAAATGTGTATGTTAACGACTCAGGTTAAGATTAGAAATGGAAATTGTCAAGAATTATTAGAAAACCGATTGCGACATTTTGAATTCTGTCGGCATTTTATCACTTTTATCTTTAAAATGAGCTGCAACATTTTTGTTGAAATATGCGCCTAAACATGTTTATGGGTAATGAATATCATCTCATCAGAATCATTATGTCATTTTCGTCTCCAGTTTGCGGGTATAATTGTTTTTATAAGCAAATTAAATTTAAAATGTTTAATTAATTTCGACGTTATTTTATATTTTACCAATTTATATTGCAACGTAAATGTTTACTATGTATGAAGCTTGAGGCAGACTTTTGTATTTAATTAGATTATCCATTTGTTACAGTCAATGTTTACGTTTATTCAAACTTCAAAAACAAAATTATTACATTAAATTACAACTCATTAAAAATTAAGTTTTGATATAAGAAAACACAGGCGACCACAATACAAATAAAGTCCACTCAATTCTTCTTATTTATACTGTGTCGGAGGCTTTTAAATTGAGTTCTTTTTTATATTTTTCGACACTGGGGCGTATACGCACTTTTATTATTTTATTGATTTTCAACAAATTGTCAGCTTATTTAAATGCTTAAAAAAGAAACTTAACCAGAAGTATTCTATAGCCAGGTAAACTTGGTGTCAACCCACGCAAAACCGACAAGGTATCGACTTAAAGTTCTCAGACGAGGCTAAGTATCTGGGTCTTGTTTTAGACAAAAAACTAAATTGGAAACGTAATATACAAGAAAGAGTCAAAACAGCTACTGTAGCTCTCTTCTCTTGAAAAAAAGGCTGTTGGTAATAAATGGGGCTCACAACCCCGAATTACGCTATGGTTATACACATCGATATTAAGACCGATTTTTCTGTACGGTGTGGCAGTCTCAGTATGGTGGATTGCTTTAGAAAAAGCTTTTAACCGCGATAAAAACGGATCGTTTCGCACGACCCCATCTGCTGCACTAAATACCCTCTACCTAACACCTCCTGATATAATAAGCAAACAATTAGCGGCAAGCTCTGCTATTCGCCTCAAATCTTCAGTGGGTTAACAATAACATTGGCCACTCCAATGTTCTTTGGTATTAAAATCAATTCCAAATCACACAGATTATACCCCACCCCTTAACGGCAATTCAACAGAAATTTGAGATCTACATACCTTCAGGATATTTCTGGGAGGATAAGAAATTCCTGGAAGACGATTCAATCCACTTTTACACAGTTGGATCAAAAATAAAATGCACGACTGGGTCGCACGAACTTGCTCCTGTATGCAAAGAGTATGTTTAAAAAAGCACCTATATAAGATTTAAAATTATACCTTTAAAACAAGTTTGTCTTCAAAGATTTAAATGCTATTCGATTTGTCAAAAAAACCGCGCGATTCATCCTAAGACACAACTCATCCTAGGACAACTCATCCCGGAAATGAATTGGTATTTACAATAGTTATAGTTATAAACAATACATACATATGTACCAAATGCATTATCTAATTTGGATAAAAGATAGTAATCAGCCCTATCATGAATTCCATCGTAGTCTGAATTTTTACGAATCCCGAAAAACTGTATCATGAAATCCGTTCGTAATGCAAAATTGTATGAGATTTTCCACTACGAACGGATTTCATGATACAGTTTTTCGGGATTCGTAAAAATTTCCGATTACGATGGAATTCATGATAGGGCTGAATATAATAAAAGTTTTGTCAATGTAATGCGCTCTTTCGGGCTCACGCACAGGATTTGATCTGGTGAGATGGGAGGGGGTTACATTTAATACAGTTAAAATAATTTAAAAAAAAAATATTTTAAGATTCAAAATTTTACCTTAAAAGTAAGTTTGTCTTCAAAAAATTAGATGCCATTTTATAAATCAAAAACCCTTGATTTTTCAAAAAAAATTTTTGAAAATCGTTAGAGCGGTTTTTTTTTAAATTAATTTTTTATATATAAAATTTTTAAATTTTGTTCTAAAAATATTTTTGGTATGCAGTTGTTTAGTGATTGTAAATATACGCTCTACATTTGAATTTCGTAAAAAAATGTGTACCCGTTTTTGAGATATAGAATTTTGAAAAAAAAAATTCAATATTTTTTTAAAAATCCAAACAATAAAAAATTTCACTTTTGATAATCAAATATTGTTAAGGCAATATAAGAGCTTATGCAGAAAAAAAATTATTGAAATCGGTTGATAAGTTGCGAGAAAATTAAGAAACAAAATAACGGTTCTATGAGCGGTACCTTTCCTGAGCAATACAAAAATATGTTTTTCTTATGAGAAGAAGCCAAGTTTAAAAATAAAATTTTAGAGAAAATTTAAAAAAAATCTATCGGTTTGTTTTTGAGAAAATTCGAATTTTCGTTTTTTGACCAAAAAAATTGTATGGGGGCCACTGTTAGTTTTGGTCTTAAAAAAAAAATGAAAAAAAACGCCTAACGCGAATCTGCTGAAAACCTTAACTTCCAAGTTTGAACTCAATCGACCCAATGGTTTAGGCTGTAAGAGCGTGGACAGACAGACAAAACAGACCGGGCGGAATCGCGGGACCCACTTTTTTCGACTTCTCTACCATCGTAATATCATGTTTGATTAAAATCTCGAGTTCGAAATTTTGCACGAATGCAAAACTTGCCATATAGTTCCTATATGTCGCAAGTAAAAATGAAGGGGTTGGTGGAGGTGTGTACTTATGAATGACTGAAATTAAGTCTCTGGTCCCCCCTTCCTAATTATTGTAGCGTGTTCCAGGCGGAACTTTTTGCGAAAAAGAGGTCTTGTCCTGGCTTAAAGAAAACGTCATATATCTGATATCCTTATTTCCTCAAATAGTCAGGCCGCTACCAAATCTCTGGACTCTGTCTCTGCAAATTCTATAACAATCCATAATTGTCGAGTCATCACTTATAGAGATGGAATAACAGGCGAAAACAGTTCTTCACCTCCTCTGTACATGCCCTGCTCTAGCTCAAAAGCTCAAGACCTACCTATGAGAATTCTTCTATAACAATCTCAATCATATTAACATAATCAGTCTTTCACGTTTCGTAAGGGACTCCAACTGGTTTCATTGAACTTAGAAGATTTCCTAAATATTGATGTGGTATCACAACGGACAGCCACTTCAACCTAACATGTCCTATAACCAAGTATAGACTTAAGCTTCACATTTTTCGAGGACAATTTATGTATATAAAAAATGTTCTAACTTCGATAAAATACCAACATAGATGAATTTTGGTGTAGAGCTTCATTTTTACGTCCTTAATATTTTCTAAAAAGTACTCTAAATTTGGTTTGGAGCAAAACATGAATGGGGGTAAAAAGGGTGTGAAGTAAGAGTTCTATAATCACATTGGTTTATTATGAAATAAACAGTTAACTTTTGATAAGGGCTAAGATGAAAATATTGATGTTACTGAATTTAGAATAATCAATGGCTACAATAATTACGTTGATGGCAGAAATAAAAATAAAGGCCCAAATTAGCTGCCTTGAGGAATTTCAGTCAAAAATTTTCCAATTTGCAATTCAGCTATGCCGGTGTTACTAAAGACTTGAACCTATTTTTCGTTAACAATAAATAATTTGTATAATTATAAATGATCTTTCGCTCTTTATTCATTGTATTTCAAAGAGTTGTATGATCTTCAAATAATAACGTCAGAGTTTCTTATTAGCGTTACCATATGCTTTTCAATCCGTCATTTCCGTCCAGAGGGAGCTTATGCAGGTAAATAAACCATTATGACGTTGATGAGCATGTTTGTTAAATCTGGAAGTGTCGCATGAAAAGTGTACCATCGAGTTTTAAGTATTCAGGTTTAGGATACAATCACAGTTATAGGATCGGCAATAAAGGTTTAAGCAATCATTTCAATTCAAAACTTATCACGGCAAATTGGATATAGCAGACGGTAATTTCAACGAATGCTTTATGATGTAAGTCATTAACTTGTTTCTGGTGTACAAAGTTCAATCTATGAGCAAGTTAAACCCTATCACAAGATTTGTTTGTACGTGGATTGAATCTAATCCATAAATCTACACTAATATTATAAAGAGGAAAGGTTTGTATTTTTGTATGTAAAGAATAAACTCAAAAAGTACAGGACCGATTTTAATAATTCTTTTTTCATTAGAAAGCTACATTATTATAGGCTATATTTAGTACTAGATTACTATGTAAATCTTTAGAAATTCCTATTAAAACCAACCGAAAGTTTCACCGCATACGCTGCGAGGAGTATTAATGATAGGACACAAAAATGTTTTCTAATTTAGTGATTCATGGTCATTTTATTTAGCATGCTTATAACTTAAATATCTTGACCTATTTATGTCTACCCGTGCGAAGCCGGGACAGTTTTATGTTGTATAAAATCCAACCTAACTGAGTACCCGTGGCATGATGGTTAGTGCGTTGGATTGTCATGCCAGAGGTCTTGAATTCAATCCACGCATGTGCGATCTAAAGTTTTTTTCACGGGTACTGCCTCTTGCGAGGAATTGACAAATCTTCCAAGAGTATTTCTTGTCATGAAAAGTGCTTTCTCAAATTAGCCGTTCGGATTCGGCTTTAAACTGTAGGTCCCCTTCATTCCTGACAACAGTACTCGCGCACAGGAATAGTTGAGAATTGTAAGTCACTAGACCCCAGTTCTCAAAGGACTGTTTCTCCACCTAATTTATTTATTTATAACATGAGGAAAACCGAAAAAAGCCAGGAAGGCCCGCAAAAAATACTGCAATCTCCCAAAGGTAGTACAAATTTTTGGTCATTCGTAAAAAACATGAGGAATTCTTCCTCTCTTCCTCGATTCCTACCTTTATTTTTTGATAGGGTTTGGCATAAGGGCCTTCGGTTCAGATGAAACCCTCCTTCGTTGGATTATAAATGCTATAGGGTGCCCCAGGGCTCCGTTTTTTCTCCGACGGAAGAGTTCATAACAGGTACTTTAACGTATATTAAATCGTATTGACCTTAAAAGCAAAAGACTTGAAAGAACTGAAGAGACACACAAATTAAGATTAATTTCGTGTGTTCCTTTTGCAGGTTTTTAAGGCTGTTAACATGGATGATAATCCTAATTTTGTTTATCTTCAAAATTGTTTTTTAAAAAGGAAAAAAATAAGCCAGAATTTGAAATTATTCAAAAGCACCCAGAGTCTATCTTTAGCTTCAGAAGATTCAGCTTGCAATTTTTGGGACTATCAAGCCCCTTTATATGTTGTAAGAAAATTGATTAACAATTTTATATTTACAAAACTGTAGCCAATCACTCAACCATAAATTATGGATGAAAAAAATCCTCTAAAAATAAGGTAAATATTATTTGTTGCTGTAGTTTTAAAAATGCATACGTCATAGCTGGTTCTCTAATTTCAAAAGCATCATTTCCTAATATGCTTGAATAAATAAATTGCGGCTATACATATAGAATGATTATTCCCTTTTGATTTTCATTCTTTGAATCTTTTCATTCATATAAATTCATGTGTATCTCCTGCATTTAATGCTCAATCACGTCCGCTGAGATGGCTATTCGAGAGTTCCCGCTTATTGTATCAACGTATTTAAAAAGTGAAGGCAGGTAAAGGTATAAGATCCCGTAGTCCGCAGAACATTGTTTGGGAAATAAAAATTCCAAAGAGAAATAAAAATTATGATGATGATTCCACCTCAGCCATCAAACGATAAACCATCGAAGCATCAGCTTCAGCTTCTGATTCTGGTTCTGTCCGATCCGAAAATCTAGGGATTTCCATTTGAGACTTTATAGAACATGATGTGTGTGCGATAGAGATATAAACCAAAAATTGGTAACTCATTCTTAATTTGTTGGCGGTGCCTTTGAACATCATCCAATTAGCTGATAGCCGACACCTCGGGCTCGCGGTCGGTACCTTTGACCATCAAATGGCTTACATGAGGATGCCTCTGGACCACCACACAACATCCAGAGCCGCACGTTAAAACGATGACGTTGCTGCTTAATGCACTTCCCTGCGCTGCTGCCTCAGCCTTAGCCTCACAAGCAACCCAGTTCTTGCCGCACTGCAACAGTATCAGCAACAGGTTCAACAAAAAAGGGAATTTAATTCCCGTGCTTATTGTGTTCACTATCCACACACGGTACGTACGGACATGATGGGGCCCCATGATGAACCTATGGATCATCATAATGCCTCTTCTTTCGATCTGGATGCGGACTCACAGAAGCAGCAGCAGCAACAACAACAACAACAACAACAGAATCACAACCATTAGAGTCGTCGTAGTCTCCAGGTTCCTCTTGTATTCTTATGGTGACGGTGATGGTGAGATGAATGACACTGCAAGAATACATCGATTCATGAAGAAGATGATGCTTTACGTACCTGCTATGTTTTTCCAGGTTGCAGAGATTTCTTCTTCTTTCCTCTTCGTCCTTGCAGGTATCTGATGGGAATGTTACAATGGAAAAGAGAGCCAAAGAGAGAGTTTTGACGTATAGGGCATCATTATGAGCCTTGCTCTTTGCCATCTTAGAGTACGAAATACCAATTAGCCCCAAGAAGGATTTCCTTTTCCGATCACCGATTAACTCAGCATCAGGGTGTTATGGTGATTTGGAAAGGGGAAGGACGAAGGATAGGGAGAAATAAAAACAAAAGCCCTCTCTGATACATCATAGGTATAGGAATGCTATGTACATGATGTACTTAGTTGATGGTCTCAGGTCTCACTCACTTCATCGTATCTTCTGCTGGCCCTGTCCAGCCGGCATGTGGTTAATTTTATGCGGTGATTAAAGGTGTGCAAAAGCGTATACAGAATGGCATAATTGTAAAGTCGTATATGAATAAATTTTCTTTGGGCATCTTGGAGCCACTTGGTAAGTCTCTATACACAGACTCTTTAATCGTGTGTAACCCTTTACCACAGAACCTATACCTAACTAACTTATACTTGCCAGCTTGAGCTTGCCACTAATTACAAAAGGAAATGAGCCTAATGTGAGGCAAAGTATGGCAAACCACATATGTGTGAGATATAAATTGTGACAACTGTAAGAAATTATTATATTAAATAAATACACAATTGTTTAAGGTTTTAATTATGCACAATTCTGAGAAAATAATGGGTAAGCAGTAAACACAAGCACAACAAGTCAAGTTTGATAAATTAAAAATTTTTAAGTTGTTAAATAGGATAAACGGAAACACGTTTATTATTTTCGCGAACGACAAATCCAACTTATATGAAAAAATAAAAACAAAAGGAATTGCATTAATTTTGTTGAATTTCTTATTTGAAAAAATGCGTTGCACTTAGTTTAATAAAAGAAATCAAATCAAAACGAACAATATGTCAGAAGTAGGAACTTGGAATTGGTCATATCGTAACGTTCTTGTCATGAATGAACAGTAGGCTGAAGTTTTTTTTTAATAAAAGAAATAAAAAAAATTCTTTTGGAAGCGTACGATTTGTCAAAAAAATGAATTAAAGAAATTTATGGCTGAATTACAAACACGCTTTAGCTTCGGCTTCGTCTGCGTTACGGAGGGCCTGCTTCGAGGTTGCTTTGAATGACATTTCTATTATTTCATCCCTTCAAAGAGCAAATATTTTGTTTGTTGACATTTGTTTACAGCTCTTGAGTCTTGAGCTGTCAGACAAAGCAAATGCTCAGAAAATTGAACTATAGCTTCCGTTTGGAGTCACATTTCGTTACATTACGTTCTTTTCCTTACGATTGTCAAACGAAACGTGAGGTCGAAGCTCCATTGTGATAGCATGCATTTAATTCCTATGGCTGAACTCGTAAACGTCAGGCGAAGCCAAAGCTGAAGCGTGTTTGTGATTCAGTCATAAACGCTTTTAGTGATTAAATTATGTCGACAGATACAAATATCAGCATTTTAAAATAAAGTTTGTCAAAATTTAGATCATGCAGCTGTCGGCAAAAATTTAGATTTTTAAAATAAACAATTACTCGTATTTAACAGTATTTTATTTTTAAATGCATGTTTTGAAGGGTTGGGGGTGATGAGAATATTTTGAGGTCTGTTTAATCTGTTACTCATTTAATACAATTGTCTTTAATGTTTTATTTATAATTTATTTTCATAAATAAATGTCTTCTAAGTTTATTTTAATTCATGAATAACTTTTTAGTATGTCAAAAGGCACCAAAATTAAGTATTGTTTATTGTTTACACGTCCAAACAATCCTATTCTAAAGGAATTTGTTAGCCTAAATTTGAATCTCGCCTTACACAATTTGTACATCAATTGTTAGTCTTTTTATTTTATTTATTTATTTATTTATAATTATAATTATAATTTATTTATTTAATTTATTTATATTTATAACTAGCTGACCCGGCACACTTCGTACTGCCTCAATCGATAAATAAAAGACCTAAACTTTTGTATAAATTAATTTCAAAACAAACAAAACGTATTGAATAAAAAAGCATTTTTTTAATGAAGCATGAAGTTTTATTATTACTTTCGACACATCATGTTGCTTAATTAAAAAAAAAACAGAGTTTTCCTGAAATACTGGCTATTTATAAGATTTAAATTTTTATTACACATACTGTTATGAAAGACAAAATAAGTATTTTGGTTAACTTTCGACCTATGTTCTTTGGGGAAAGTTAACCAATATATAAAGCGTGTAACGGAAGGGGGTATCAACCCTGAAACCCTGAATTAGGTGAATGTGGTCATGAAACTCAACAACTTTCCCCAAAGAACATAGGTCGAAATATGAAAAAAAATTTGGCCCTCCCTTACAAAACTGACTACCAGCTGATTGATTTACTATGGGAGGGCCAAATTCTTTTTTTTCTTTTTTCGACCTATGTTCTTTGGGGAAAGTTGTTGAGTTTCATGAGCACGTTCACCTCCTTCAGGGTTGATACCCCCTTCCGTTACACGCTGTATATATATTTTAGTACAAACTTGAAAATTATAAAAAAATATTCTGGTATAATACTCGTACCTTGAAAGTGAGCGTGAAATTTTCCTGTATAATATTATGTGTAGCGCCAAATGATGTCATCTTGAAACAGTTGTTATATTTCTGAATGTTGGCCAAGAAGTGTTTAGAATCATTTCCAATCCCAGAAACTAAAGAGCGTAAAGGATCTGGTGGTGGGACCAATTGTGTCAATTTTACTTTGCCCCCAGCACAACATAATCCAGTAGATTCACCAGTGTAATTTAACGCCTTACAATATTTACAAATTATTTTCATTTCGTCAATTGTTACCGATTTGTCGGCACAATAATCAATTGCCGGATCATAGTGGAATACAGCTCGTTCAAGAATCAGGCTTATTTTACACTATACGGTTTTGAACGTACGGCAAACAAACCGGACGGCGACATTTTGTTAGAGGCGCGAAGAAGAGCATATACGATTTCATATTATACGGTCACGGTCACTAGAAAAATATTGCTGTTCTGTTTTTTGCCGTACGGTCAAAACCAGTGGGAAACAAGCCTCACAGGAGCACTGCGTCTGCGGATTCGCTCAATTTCATTATGTCGTGCTCGCTGTTGTTGTGTTTGGCGGTTAGCACTCATTGTACGACGGAAGTTGTCATGCTGGTCCCTCGTTCGTTTGACTTAACTCCTCTCGATTATTTTTTAAGCATATGTCAAGCCATTGGTTTATGCCGAAAGACCAGCAACTTTGACGTATTGGTAGAAAATATTTTTAATTTATTATTATAAAATATTAACAAAAATCAATTCCAAGAATAATTTGGTCTTTTATTATATAAAGTTATCAATGCTGTAAAATACTCATAAGGC
The DNA here is from genome assembly GCA_920104205.1 of Eupeodes latifasciatus. NCBI lineage: Eukaryota > Metazoa > Arthropoda > Insecta > Diptera > Syrphidae > Eupeodes > Eupeodes latifasciatus. The sequence continues at coordinate 395,403,439 of OV049924.1, forward strand.
ATCAGAAATTTTTTTACTGAAAGCAAGACGTTCTTTTCTTTAAAGTTACCTAATTTTCACACTTCTGTATAGATTCAACTGATATTTAACCAAAATTCAACCAACTATGGATCCAGGATGGGCGGTTCTATGGGTCATGACCAGGGCCGTCGAGAGGAATTCCGGGCCCGGGACGGAAAAATCTCGGCCTACTGATATGGCACGTTCTAATTTCAATTACGAATAGCGAAATTGGTTGGAATTAACGGTAATAATCATTTTGTGTTTGCAAAGTGAACCGAAAAAAGTGTTTATCATCAAATCAATTTTACGGGTATCGTCCAGTTTAGTTGAAATGGAGGATGGATAGAAAATAATTCTACATGCGATGCGATTAGATCAGAATCCGAACAGAATCATACCATTCAATTCGATATTGCCAACGACATGTTAGTAACTGATAATATGGTCGATTAACTATTAAAAAAATAGCATGAAGATCTATTACCTACTATGAAAATAAAATAGAGCGAAGTAAAAGTATTTGAAATTTGCCTTTAAAAAAAAAACTAAGTATTTTAAAAGTTTTACATTAAATACTTTTTATTGTTTTTCTTAATATTAAAATATTATAAGAATGTTTTATTAGAGTTAGTTTACATTCAATGAAATATTTTCTTTTGGCAAACGAGCTTTCCTAGCTTTCTGAGCAGCAAAACAACTTATAATTGCATCGAAATTCAATTTCCTTGCCAAAGGTGCTTCGATGCATAGTGTAGCAAGTCTGGAAATACGATCTTGTGATGAGCACGAACGATGAAACTTCTTTGTTCTGGCAAGGACGCTAAATGGACGTTCGGCACTAGCTACGGTTACAGGTATATGGTATAGAACACACACGGAGAGCAACACAAATGTTGGGGAAAATCGTCTTCAAGTTCTGGGAATAAATAGCATTGAGCAAACTCAATGGCGGAAGTTCTGCTTTAAAATTGGCTTCATAAATGTTTTTCAGATGAATTTTTTCTTCTTTCATCTCTTGGGACACATGCGAGTTTTACTTTTGGATGAACCTTGTAGCGGAGTTTTTAATCTCACGTTCGTCCATTGTTGAAAACTGTAATAAAAATGAAAATGTAGCATTCAAATTTTTCATCGTATATCGAACCGACGAGAAATTCCACATACTCGTAAAAGGTGTTTCTCTTGAAATTTATTTCTTCGTCCGTTTAAATTTGCTTTCCAGCTCCTCGGTTTTTTTCAAAATGTCTCTTTAATTGCCTTTTTCGGTTCGATGGGAACGATTCTGGAACATCCCCCAATCCAGTAGCAACTGCTTTGCATTCAGATAAAATTTGATCCCATCCGTTTCGAATAATGTTCAAATCGGAGATCAAGTTGTCGAGATTTTGAATTTCAACGTCAATAGTCTTGTTTCTGGCTTGAAGAATGATACTTCTTTCATTTATAGCGCTAAGAAACTTGCACCAAATCGAAGACATCAGGACGCATTCAAATGTGTGCATATATTTTAAAACGCCATGGTTTCACTGCCTCAATTCTAGCTGACCATCTTGTATCGGAAAGTTTGTGAAGGGATCCGGGCACATGTTTCTTAAGAATCTTAAGAATTTCCCAACGTTGGGCACTGCTGCTAAACAAGTTGAAACACTTTTGAACAACACCAACATATGTGATTGCCGCAGTACAACATTCCGCTTAATCGACTCCACGCAAGTTAAGGCTGTGAGCTGCACATGGTGAATACATGGCATTCGGAGTTTTGTTTAAAACATGACTTTGTGCACCATTATACTGTCTTTTCACAATGTTTCGCAGATCAAATCAGCTATTGCGGTGCCAGTTTTTTTTGTTGCAATCGACAAATTCCAAAAACTGTTCTTCGATGGTGAACACATTTTCTTCCAAGGGCAGATATCGCAAAATAAATGTGTAATGTTCCACATGACTAGAATCGGGTGTTGCATCGACAATTATAGCGAAGTATTTGGCGTTCTATCTCTCCTTCAAAATAGCTGAATTCACATGTTGGGCACAAATTTTAATGAACTTATTTTGAATCTTAACGGAAAGGTAGTGGACTTGGAAACGTTTATGCTCTTGTTGTGAAATTTTTAATTTTTCCAAGTGCTCCTGAAGTAAGGGGTCATAATGACTAATTAATTCCAAAATGCCCAATACATGTCCATTATTTGGCTCACCAATAAGATTGCTATCGCCTCGTAGTCCTAGTCCCCTTTCGCCAAGGAAGAAAATGGTGTCCAGTATTCTATATAGAATTCCTTGCTATTTTTGTATGGCTGGTTTAATATACACACTTGTGTGACTTGATATCCTTCAAATCTTCAGTAAACAATTTATTCAAAATATTAATTAATTAATATTACGGAAACCACAATTGAAAAACGTTTGCGTGGGATTTTCCGGTCCCCCGAAACCGAATCAAAAATTTCGTTCCCAGCAGAAAAAAAAAATAGAAGAAAAGAAGCTATATAAAAACAGAAACCGAAATAAATATTTGTGTTTTGTTTTAAGTTGCCGTGCCCCTTATTTTGATTTTAAAAATTTTCTAAATACAATAAATTTGAAATTTACGTTAAATTAAGTAAGAAAAGCGAAACAATTTATTATAACTTTCTTTCAATAGTTCAGAGTTGCCAAATTGTTCATTAAATATAAACAAAAATGTACGCCAATAATAATCAGGGGCCCAGATCGGCAAGCTTGTGACTAAAAGATTGGTAGATAACATGCAAACAGGGGCCCGATTGCGAAAGCATGAATGATTTTAAATTTTCGGGCCCCTAAAAAATAAGTGGGAATAGGTATGTTGATGATGAATTTAGAGTACCTATATTGAAAAAAAAACACTCCTAATTGCTTTCAATTTTACGGGCCTCTAGAAACTCCCGGGCCCGGGGGTTTCCCCCCCTTTCCCCTCCTCTCTCAACGGGGCTGGTCATGACCACTTCCTGGGAGAGTATTTTTTTTTATTTTTTTAAAGAATTTTCTTGAATTCAAATCTAATCGTATTGCGTTAGTATATATACATGACCAAACTTATTTTAAATTATGTATGTTATATATATAAAAAATAAAATTTGGATTTCAGTGCAAGTGACTTTTTTAACTAAGGACTGGTACAAGATCGTATTATGAATCCAGGTCTATTCAAATCGCGTCGCATAAATTCATCAACCATCATTAACCAATGGAGGATCCAATAAGAAGAAAGCGTGAATAAGACATAGTCAATACCTATGTCTAAGAAAACTGCATTTTTGTATTTTCTTAACACAAACTGAAGTTGCTTTTAAATTCCTGAAAGTCGTCTTAAATTTCATCTATTTTCTGTGAGGCACATAAAGAGTCTTTCTTTGAATAAATCTATACTTTTTGAGGTAAATTTGCTTTCAGTTTTATATAATTGGGATTTAAACATGCACTTCATGCACTCTTTTTTAAAAAAAAATCAAAGTAACAAAAATGTCTGGATTTTTTTTTTCCACAACTAACTTACCACAAATAATTGTCAACTTATTGCGTACTTAGTTTTAACAATATCAAAAAGTGTTGTGCTAACTTGATATCAACCTAGAACTACATACCACTTATTAAAAAAATCGGTAAGCAAATTTTTTTTCCAAATTTTTTTTCCACAACCAATTTACAACATAAAGCTACAATTAACTGCATACTCAAGTTTTTAAATTTCGAAAATGTAGTACTAGCTTGAAAGTCGTGAACTTAAAAAGAACAGAAAATATGTATATTACTTTTGGAAAAAAGCTACGTTTCAACACAATTTGTAACATTTCGACATTAAATGCACCCAAAACTCCTCTAAACTATTGTATTTAGCTCTTAAATAGGGCATATTTAAAAAACCTTTGGAATCATGAAATGCTTTTTTTTTGTAGGAAGTCGTCCAAATTCAATAGTTGGACCATAACTTGCTGAACAATAGTGTTCGTAAAAAATTGAATTACTCAAATTGTCACATAAGCCCTTGAAATATGTAAATATAAGTTTAAGATAAACATTATACTTTTTTTAAATTTTGTCAGCCTTCTTTACAAAATATTTAGTTAACAATAGTTTTAAGCAGTATACTGAAAAATTCGTCTTTATGTTAAGTGTGTGCCCCTTCCCCCCTTGATAAAAAGTTTGAATCAATGCTTGAATTAAACTTATTTGTAAACTAACTTTTTACGTTCATCAAAGTACGCAATTTCTTATTACTTAGCTTTACTAAGCTATAGTCCAAGGCAGTGAAATTCTTTAAATAATTCGTTTTGCTTGATAGCAGAATCAAAACCTAGCGTTTGGTCGGTCGGGCTTTGACATTTTAAATTGGAATAATGAATTGTGAAATGTTACCTCAGGCATTGCGACCGCTTTATATCGTAATATCGTAAACGTCAGAATAACGTTAGAATGAAATAAAAGTAGATTTGTTTTCTCTTCGGTCGGGCTTTGTTGTAAATCGAAGTTAATTAAATCAAAAATTGTCTTTCTGTTTTATTAAGTAATTATATATTGTTTCAAAGATTAAAGCTTGTATAGAAATTAAAAATTAAACTAGCAGCATCAAAAGTTTAATACTCAGTAGTACCCGTGGCGTGATGGTTAGTGCGAAGGGCTGTCGCGCCATATGTAGATCTTTGGTTCAATCCCTGAATGTGGTACCTAAATTAAAAAAAATTTCTTTACGGCTATAGAATTGACAAACCTTCCAAGAGTAATTCTTGTCATGAAAAATGCTTTCTCAAATTAGCCGATCGGATTCGGCTTAAAACTGTAGGTCCCCTCCATCCCTGACCAGTATTACTCATACACAGCAATGGTTGAGAGTTGTAAGTCACGAGTTCTCAACGGATTGTTGCGCCACTTAATTTATTTATTTAGTTAAATATTTGTGGCGGTATAAACAACTACATCTTTCACATTAAATAATTTAGCTTATTACAACACCTTTTAATATTTACTTTGCTTCTTATAATCGAGATCATATCGTAATTTGTTTTTATTGTTATTTGTTCTCTAAAATCTTTTCTTTATTTTAATTGACTTAAATAAAGCAACACGTTTCTTTTATAATTAATAAAAACATTTTTGATTTAATTCAAAAACTAAATTGGTGACCCCGACGTGATGTCCAACGAAGATAATAACGATCAGCAATTGGGTGTATCAGCTGATGTAGCAGCTAACTATTATGCCCGTCTTCAGATGCCTCCATTTGTCAAATCAGACGTTGACCTTCTTGACTTTTATTTTCGAGCTTCAGGAATTGGCCAAGACGGGAGAAAATTCGACAGTGTGTGTTGGCAATTGCCACCCGCTCGCATATCGGAGTTGCGACCAATTATTGACGCTATTTACACACATGACGTTCGGGCTACGCAACGCAGCTCAAACGCTTCAACGATATGGTTCATGAAGTTCTACGAGGACTTGAATACGTATTTGTTTAC